>BCHZ01000003.1:3694278-3972799 GCA_001599795.1 Exophiala calicioides
GGGGGGGGGGGGGATTATGATGTACTGTCCATCTTCAGCCCATTCATCATATTTCTTAGTTAGTACTTTGCTGGCCGGTGTGGTTTGCGTCGCTCTGCAGAAGAAACCAGAAGAGAAAAGATGCCACGTCACGCCAAAGCGACTCGGAGAACTCGGGAGAGGAAAAAAGACTTTGGAGTAATTATTCCAGGCTAGGCCTATTCCATCTATCGGATCGCCCGCAAGGCTGGAGCTCCCCCTTTCCAGTCCTCCGCCGTCAACTTTTTCTATCAAACACCAATCTGGTGGTGATCGGTAGAAATCATCCTGGCTACCTACCCATTCTCATCTTCTCGACCATACACATGAAAGCCAACGTCATTGCCAAAAACAAGAGAAGCCAGAGTAGAGAAAACACCCCCGCGCCAGGGCCCAATCTACCAGCGCAGACCCGTATGCTCCTCGACAAAGGCCCACAGCGATGGCGCATCAACTTGGCAAACACACTTTTCCATAATCTCAACATTGACCCGGAGTACTAGCGTTGGTGGTATCGATCACCCGCCGCCTCCCTCATGCAGATTTATGTGTCTTGCGGCGCTGGAAGAACCGGCTCGTGTCTCCCATGGGGAATCTATAGAACAGCGCCTCTTGACACATGAGGTGGGCCAACGTGTAGTACCCTAGAAGGCCGGACAAGAAGCCAAAGACTCCGCCGGCTTTCTTGAGCGCCGTGCCGGTCGCGATTTTCCCATCGGCCAGGGCCAGGTAGGAAGCTGCAACCAGTCCGAAGGCCAACTCGACCGTCAGGAAAATTCCAAAATAGACCACGTTTCTGCCTCGTTGTGAGCCCATGATATTTCTTGATCCATGGGAAGCCAAAAGAAAGAAAGGGGGGGGGGAAAGGAAAAACTCACATCGGCGCACTGGCGATGAGGAAGAAGGTGTTGAAGACAGTCCAAACTTTTGAGTGAAGGGTCAGTGAGTGTGTCTGCTGCCAGCACGCTGCTGCACAATCACTTTGGGGGAATACGAACGCAAGACCCAAAAACCCAACGCGTTGTAGTACTGCGCGACGTCGCTACCGTACGCATCCACCACTCCGAACGAAGGGGTGATGATGGCCCCAAACCCGGCGTAGAATAGACCTGTGCGGCGGCTGTCAGGATAACGTTTTTTCGCTGTTTTGGGAAGTCTTCGATAGAAAACACCCTTGAGGGGGGCGGGGTCCTCACCGAAGGCACTCAACACTGTGTACGCGAACGAGTTTCCCTTGACGATTTCCCACTGTGCCGAGATGACCATGCCGATGCCGGCCACGAAGAAGAAGTTGCCGATGTAGACATTTGTCGTCGTGACACCTCGCCATTCCATCAACGAAATAGACAGCGTCGTCAGAGTCGTGGCGAAGGCTCCAATCGCGAGAGCTGACTGTGTGGCCGCAGCAGCAGCGTTCGAGTCAGCGCCGTTCGGTCCATTTCAACACTGGGATAAATCCACTGCCTTACCGGATTTCCCAGTCCATGTCCGATGCTGGGGGACATGTGAATAGGCCTATCCTCGCCGAACGGACGGTGGCCAACTTGGTTGGTTGTCTCGGCCGTGTCGGTCCTTGCGATCTCGAGATCCACGGTTCCATTCTGTCCTTTGGACGACATGTTAGGCGGTTCCCGTGTGGAGGGTGGACGAAGACGAAGATGAAGATGAAGATGATTTTTTCTGACAAGGCTCGTCGTATAGTTCCGGTGGAAGGTGTCGAGGGAGCTTGGAAGAAAATCGACCTTCTATTCAAAATCCATTCAAAGGCAAGCCATGGCCATTTGATACATAGCATGCCCAGATCCCCAGCCCCGGTCCTTTCCAGCCTGGCTCCGGCTTTTTCGGCACCAGAGTCCGCCCAAAGCACGCCATTTGTCAATCCCTGCTATAATGGTCTACGGATTGTCTAGACCCGGTCTTGAAAAAATATTCAATACTGAGAACATCAACAGATGACGGAATCATACAGGAGACACTCTTCTCTCTGTAGTTCGGCATCCGATCTGAACCCCTGGTTCGAGAGAATTTGCTAGCCCCCACAATGTTCGGGCATCGAGCTGGATCTCAAGTTCTCATTATCTGGCTGTCGGTAGTGCTTGACATCGGTGCCACATGTCCGGGACATGAAGTGGTTGTCGGGGGGGAATTCGCTGTAATTCCTAGAGACCACACGACCAAGAACACCTCTACCTCGCTATGCCGCCCTCGATGCTCGAAAAACGGGTGTGTCGCAGGCGGATGAGGACCGGTCCGATCGAAGGAACTGTTCCCGCCAACGAGAAGGTAGTCTCGACACCCGCATCGAGAAAGAGGGCGCCTCGATCTGACAAGCCGGTTCGTGGCTATCTGTTGAGATCGGCCAGTCTCGACCTGCCACGGACCCAGTCGTAATCTATCATTACATGCCCAAAGGAGCCGTTCAATCTTGAAGGATGACCAACGGAAGACTGCAGCCAGCTAGGCGACCTGTGCTTGGTGAGCCCACCAACGAAAGAGTCAGACGGAAAACTTCGTCTTGAGGTATCGCCATGAGATTGTTCCATGAATCAACCGCGTCCCCCATCCCCGGGTCAAGCAGACGCCAATGGGGTAGCGAGTGGACTTGCTTTTAGCCCGCACGTGTTGATCTTTCCCCAGTTTGAAATTTTTGAGGTGCGCGATCCCTTCGCCTTGGACGAAGTGGGTGCTGCTTTGAATCCACTACCGAATGGCGACATTTCTAGACAGCGTATAGTGGTGCAGGATCAGGTGCGATGGGTGGGGGTTTGAGATGTTGAATCTCGCACGGAGTACCTTCTGCATGAACTTCCCACAAGCTGCTAACGCTGACATTGTTATTATGAAACGTAATCTTTCCCGGTGATCTTCGAATAGCGCTGCTGCTACGGGATCGTGTCGAGTAGCGTTGTGCGGGAAAGGGGTAGACAGTCCAGGAATCGATGCCGTTCCATTTGTCCTTCCCGCTTGGTATGTGTATTCTAGGATCTGGGATTTCTGGGGAAACCCTAATTCGGGCTCCACGTCGCCTTTGCAGCCAATGAGCGCATGTGCCCAGGATGACGCACCCCGGACGTTGGATTTCGCCTTCTGGAGCCCCCCTCATAGGTCGTCATTGATTGAGATATTGAGAGTTCGATCTGGGCACCCTGTAAAAGCTATACGATCCATCAGTCCACGTTTCAACTACAGATCCCGGGATCGGAGCGTTGTGAGGGGCTTCGTTGGAGGCCCGTCGGAGGCCAATCGAAGCATAATAGACGGTGCGCGTATTGGAGACAATCGGTGGCGCGATTCTACAATTCTTGTTGCGTGGGTTGTGGAAAAGATCTAGACCATCGTCAGACCATTACTTCAAGGAAAGCAGTGCTTCAGCTCCGGAGCCTGGTGTCTGCATAGAGAAGCCACATTGCATCTCGTTTGACGTCTTCCTGAGAGAAATTGTACCAGGCAAGACACAATTGGCATCTTGGGAAACTTGTCATAATCTTTCGATCTTCACCGGGTCCCGTTTCATATCACTCCCTTCCGCTTGTCGCTTGGACAGTTGACAAGATGAGTACAAATGTTGTACCGGTCGCCAATGGCGACTTGGAGCTGAGCACCGCGCCGGATCGGCTGAAGTTTGCGTAAGACTGCCTGTTCTTGTTTCCGCGAAAATGCTGAAATTCGAAACAGGTACTGGGTCCCGAACGTCTCGGGAGGACTGGTGATATCCAAGATCCCTCAAAACACGAAATGGGATCTTGAATCCAACGTCGGGTACGCCCAAACAGCAGAGAAGGTAGGGTTCGAGTATGCCCTCTCGCAGATCCGCTTCATGGCAGGGTACGGGGCCGAGTTCCAGCACGAGCCGGTGTCCTTCTCCCAGGCACTCCTCGCCCGGACCGAAAAGCTGAAGCTCATCGCTGCATTGCTCCCGGGCCCTTGGAACCCGGCAGTGGCGGCGAAGCAGATCGCCAGCATCGACCATTACAGCAACGGTCGAGTGGCCGTCAACGTCGTCTCGGGATGGTTCAAGGCCGAGTTCACCAGCATCGGCCAATGGTGGCTCGACCACGCCGAACGCTACCGACGGTCGAGGGAGTTCATCACCTGCCTCAAAGGAATCTGGACCGAGGACAAGTTCAACTTCGCGGGCGACTTCTATCAGTTCCACGACTATCCACTGCAGCCGAAGCCGCTGAAATGGGAAGGCAGGCCGCACCCAGAGATCTTCCAGGGTGGCAACTCCATTGACGCACGGGAGAACGCGGCGACAGTGTCGGACTACTACTTCATGAATGGCAACAGTAAGTTAGACCTACGTGAAGATGCCCCGGAGAAACCCAATGAAAACGTGACTGAATTAATCATTCTTTTCAGCTCTCGAGGGATTCCAAACTCAAATCGAAGATGTCAAGCAGCGGGCCCGACGCGAAGGCCGGGAGGACCAAGTCAAGTTCGCTCTCAACGGCTTCGTCATCGCGCGCGAGACCGAGGCTGAAGCGATCCGGGTCCTGCAGGAGATCCAGGGCAAGGCGGACAAGGAGGCCGTCGAGGCGTTTGGCGACCAGGTCAAGAACGCCGGCGCCTCGACCGGCAACAAGACGGGAATGTGGGCCAACAGCAAGTTCGAGGACCTGGTCCAGTATAACGACGGCTTCAAGACCAAGCTCATTGGTACACCCCAGCAGATCGCTGATCGTATCCTGCTCCTTAAGAGCCTGGGCGTGAGCATCCTGCTAACCGCCTTTCTCCACTACGACGAGGAGATCGAACAGTTCGGAAAGCAGATCATTCCACTCGTCAGGAAACTCGAGGCTGAGGGGAGAGGCAAAGACGCCGAATTTGAGATCAAGTTAACCGGGGATGTCTATAGGGCCAAGGAACCTGGGGAGACCAAGTCATGAGGACATCTTCTTGTTAAAATGAGAACCGTTGGGAGGTCCCCAGCCTCTCGGGAAACTCCACATAGCTTGGCTCTTTCCCAGAGCCCTTTGTAGACCTTTCATGGAACTCATTCAGCTCGTCGTCGACGGATTTGGATTCAAGGTCATCTGGGGGGAGTGTCGAGAAAAGTGGTGCATGATTCCTCTTCCGGTTTTCCTCACTGGTAGTCAAGGTTCTTCAAGGAACTCCTCTCGACCCTGAGAACCTTTTTCATATAGACCGCGGAGCTGACATGGATGTAACACTCTTCGGTTCGTCGGCCTGAATCTAGGAGAACCTAAAGCGGTGGTGAAAGCGAGACACATGCCTATTCAGCAGCCACCAGGATGGTATTTGATGGAATCACTTTCGTCCTGCCTTCGGTTCGTGAAGGGTCGTCACAGAAATGAAGCTGCCCTCTCAACCGAAAAGTGTGCTGCTATGATGTTGGATTTTGGTCGGCTTGGGAGGTATCGAGACAATCCCGGCGGAGGGAAGAGCATAACAATATATATGATGTATTGTTCTGCTCGCTTTCATGTCAACCACAGCAAGCATCGTGACGAGCTCGACTTTGGGGTAGTGTTATTCCGGACACTGCTGTGGGCTGGGGGCGTAAGTCATGAACGCAGAGTCGTAGCTGAGCAGTTGAACTTGAAATTTCCTTGCCACCCTTCCTTAGATTTATTCCAACTCCTACCCTTCTATGCCAGCACAGAAAATTAAGAGCATTCTGTCATCCGGAAGAAAGCAATATGATGCTCAACCAGATGTCATGATTTTCGAGCTTCTAGGGAAGTCTCTTGCTCACGTTTATTGATCAATGCCCCACGAGGAAATTGGATTTGTTGTCGTGGTAAACGAACAGGATGTGGGTGCGGTTAATTTCACAGGTTGTCTCACCTAAGAAGGCCAAGAGTAGGCAATGCCCCCAAGGATTCAGAGGATCCAAAGGATCTAACCGAAGCTTCAAATAGCCTAGGCTGGGTCTGGAAGAGGACAAGTATCAACGGTTGGAGCGGATAGTCGCCGGGTCAAAAGTCCCAAATCTGCACAGAGAAGTCTGGGAGTAGGGTCGCCCGCCGAGCTTGAGGGGCAATATTCCAACCAGGTGAGAACCAACGGAACCAACGCCAATGAGGGCCTGGGAGCTGGCGGTGAGAATTGTGACGATGCACCTGTCAAGTGACGATGGCGACAGTCATTTGCGTCTTGTCCTCAAGCTGGCTAACTAGACGAATAGCAATCTCACCCGAGGGCCTCACTCTGTCTTTCGCTTCTTTCCATGACCACATTCGTCAATACTGCGAGTAGGTGGGGGTTTTACGTACTGGACGTGGAATCCTGGCTACTGTTATCAAACAATCCTGGTGGAATAGTGCTGATGACAGATAAGTAACGATGAGGGGATAATGTTGATTCGAAAGACCCGGAACTCTTGGGATGTGAAGGTTTTTGGTGCTCAACGAATTGTGGAGTGGAAGAGCAAAGCCAACAATTTGCAGGATGAAACATAAGACTCTTCACGGAGGCGTCCGGCGAAGGTTCAGGTGCGTCGGTCTTCACGTATAGGCAGCAGCGGCCGGCGAAAAAAGCCACTCGTAAACTTTACCCTTCTGCCGACCGCCAACTGAGCAAGCGACGCAGGGCTGGGTGGAAGGGTCTTTTGGGTTTCCTAGAACGGGTGAAGTCAGTGACTACGTGGCTGATGTTTCTGGTGGGGGAAGTTCAAAAGGGAGCAGAGTTAAAAATTGTGGCTTGAAGATTGGAGATTTCTGGGGTTCAATGCCACGGAGTGTGGTTGGATGAGGTTCGTTCTTACGTATGAAGCGTCGCTTATACTTGCTGGCCGCCAACGCTGTCCGAAGATCTGAGGGAGCGAAGAACCGCTTTGAAAGCACTCCTTTTAAACCTTACAGGTCGACTAGAGGCATCCTTTCTGAAAGTGTGACACGAAATCGATGACTTGGGTGTCGATCAAGTCGACGAGCAACCCTATCTCGAGGCATGCGCAGATAGGCGGACTGGTAGGACAAGGGAATGCTAATGTACTGCATGTGTGAGTCACCTTCCAGAGTAGGGGGCGTCTTCTGGGATGTGATGATCACCCAATTCAAATTGGAACTCGCAAGCGAAGGCGCTTGACAGATGAATCGTCCATTGTAGCGCCAGGCGGTGTGAAAAGTCCGCCTCAAAAACGCCTCACCGAATCTAACGGGATTTCTTACCTGGTCGATTGGCTCAGTCACGACGATCATGATCCATCTGCAGCGACACGGGCAGAGATAAAGCGACGCGATGTGGTCCGTATGTTGATCAGCTCTCTTCTGAGGGATTGCCACGATGGCCTGAAGCTATCCCGGACGCCTCGTGCTCCGATCAGTGTCAATCTTCACATGGCGACCGGGAAGAATAAGGTGTGTGTACTTCGTAAAGCCACGTGCGTGCGCTGTACAACGAAAACAATGCCAAATCCCGTGCGATTGGCTCCGCGGCGGCAGCTACGTCAAGCTGGGTGCGGTTCAGAATCCGAAATGCAGATCCTGCATCATACCCTCCCAACACGGCAACGAAAGAGTCACATCAAAACGTGGTTGCTGCCGATCGGCTCCCACATTGGGTGGCTGGGTTTGACAAGTTTTGCGGACAATGAAGATGCCAGTGTGGCTGTCTAGGCCACCGTTCATCGCGGCTTGACTCTTTGACAGCCCATCCCAGCGTAGTCCGGCGGGATCGTGCCTAGCCAAGCTGGGACCGGAACTACAACCCAAAGCCAAAGGCCACCTGAAGGCAACCCAAAGCCGTCACTTGCAGTGACTTGGATGCCTGGCAGACAGGGTATCGTATGCGGAGAGAGCGGGAGCCAAGCAGGAGCGATAGATTATTATGGCCGACTGTCAGCTGGGATATTCACCCAACTTGCCTTGCTTGATAGTTGGCATAATAATAATGAGTTCGTATGCGACATCCTAAGTGGAGACGGGTAAACAAGATCGCGTAATTTTCCCTTTGGTTGGACATGTTCGCAAAGGTGAGCAGTGGTGGTGGCTGAGAGGTTCTCTCGCTACCGGCTGTAAGATGCCCAAGATCGATTTGCAGCGACCCTCTTTCGCTTAGGGGAGATTGTAGGGCGATTTCTTTTCGCCGGCCCTTCCCAAGGTGCCGGCAAAGTTCAAACAACGGCCAGATTGGTCGAATCAGACCTGGACGAAGGATGGCATGACGCCACCGGAGGGTGTCCGAGCTGGATGTGGCGGCCTTGAAGTTGCAAGCCAATGACCGAACCGATCTCGGTTCCAGGAAAAGGCGTTGAGACCGAAGCCAGGTTGTGAGGTGGGCTGCAGCACGCACGCGCAATCTGACGTCGTGTTATTCTCCCGTCCTATTAGAACGAAGCTGCGGTGTCCCAAAGAGATCAAGGTTTCGCATTCAGTTGGCCTCTTTAGGGCGACTTTTTCAGTTCGAGACAAGCGAACAGGAGCCGGTCACGGTGGCTTGAACAATGAGAACAGCTCAGCCAGGGAGCGAAATTCTTTCGCAACATCTGGAGGGGTATCGGTTCTAGGTGGTCTTAAACATTCACTGTGAAGATTCCCAGGCCAGGCAGCGCAGCACAACATCCTTTTGGGTAGCTCTTTGGGGGCAGACTCCCAGTGATGACTTTTCCGGCTGTTGGCGGAGTTCGGAGGGGCTGTTCGGAGAATTTCCCTCTCCAGTGATGCAGCAGGGTGGATGAGCCGGACCCGCCATGCCCGAAGTGGTCCTACTGAGCACAACATTCTGTTGCGAGGGCCTGACCGCTTGTGGCTGCTTTTTTGACGTCCGGTTCCAAACGTCATCTTAAGAGCGCACCTTGCCGATGAGTGCCATTCCAAGCTAAGACCCCTTTCCACGGAGTTTCCTGGTCTACGTTGCCAGTGCGTGTCGGTCAACCACTCTGTTCCGTAGACAAGATATCAAGCATCGAGCGACGATGTCAAGGTTGGAGGTTCAAGGTTCACGGTTGTTCAGGCGCTAGCTTGGCACGTCCCTGGGCTGCTGTGGCACCAAAATGAGTTGGGCCAAAGCCCTCGCCGCCAGTGTTTCGCATCTGTGGCACGTGAGTCGCCGCCAGGTCCCTGTGGAAGATTGCTCAGTAGGGAAGCAACGCCCAGAGGAAAAAGTTTTGGGCTGCGACCAGGATAGCCGGTCACCTGGGGTCTCTGCTGGCGTGATTTCGATCCAGAATGAATTCAAGGGGATACTCAACGCATCCAGATCTGGCCGGAACCAAAAAATAATAGCACTCAACTCTGAGGGGTGTCAGAAAGGAGACGGGCTGTGCTTGACTGGGTGGTCCAGTGGTCCTGCAACAGCCTGGTGCTATATTTTGTGGAACTCGAGGGATCATCCCAGGCCACGAGTGCACCTCTGCCGTAGTCTGAGGGTGGACTGAATCAAATAAACCAACATCTGAGGAGGATGGAGCCGAGGGAGGATTTGGAGTGGCCCGTCTAGGCGAAAGATCCCGGCTTGCAGAAAGCCTTGCCAAATCTGGTCTGTCCCCCTGTCGAAAGTAAGTAAGGTGAGGCGAGGACTCGTAACGGAAGCCATTTACGGAAACTAAGCTGGATGAAGCAGTCAACCCAAGAGGGTCGAGTTTTGAAGGTCTGGCAACCATACCTAGTACTCCGTCGTGCACCTAGTAATCAGTCGTAGTGCGATCCTGCAACAACCAAAGTGTCGAGTCTGGCACAGTAGAAACTGTCGTAAGTTGTGGCGCTTTCAAAACAGGATGGCTCCGGGGATTTCTCTGCCCCCCGATGACCAACCGGCCCAACCGGCCAAACCAGACTGGGCGACGCATGCAACGGGTCAAGACCTTATGAGGCAAGATCGACGACAACTTGGCTGGCACGCCGTGTGCGTGGCACCGCTGTTGCCATCTGGGGTTGTCATACGGAGTACTGTCGCATGAGAACGAGGGCGATGCGCGGGCACCACCGGTCTGCAACGTGCTCGGGCAGGGATCGGGCTGCGGCAGCACTTGGTCAGTGCGGCAGAGCTGCCACCCGTTTGCTCCTGATGCCATAAAGTCAAGCTGCGTGGCTGCGTACAGTAGGTAGGCACGCCAGGCGGCTGTCGGCTTGACCATGGCGCAGCACATTTGGGCACCCGTGGACCGGTGATCGTCCCTCGAGAGACACGAGGTAGGCGTCACAGGGTCAACTGTTCCAGGCAGGCCCTAGCTGCCACGAGTTGGTTGCAGCTGTCACTGTCACCAACCCTCTCCAGCCCATTCTTACCCGTGAACCTTGCGGGCTGTAACCTCCGCCGTCGGGCCCGGGGTGCCGACGATCGAACCGAAACAAGACTCCTGTATCCAGGAGGCAAGTTTAGTCGACCGCCGCGATGATCCTGTGGCTGATTTTTCTTTCTGGGTTTGCAACCTGAGACTGTGGGTACGGGTAACGGGGCCGTTTTGGGACAAGGACAGGTAGGTGTCTGCTTTGGGGTGATTCTGGGGATCGGAGGGCAGCCGTCGTGACGGCAACAGGGGACGTTTTGTTGGCTGCGTTGTACCCAACGTATCTCCGGCGGTGTCTGCGAGGGCGAGTGGGAGGCTGACGCAGGTTGCCGTGAGCCGAACTTGGATCTCGATGCGGCGGGAGGGAAGAGATAGCTTCTCGAAAAGGACCCGGGACTCGAGAAAGTCTACGAGGCATGATGGCGGGGGATGAACGCTGGCGCAGACGGGTGATTGTTGATGGCCCATGAAATGGATGCAGGGGACGGGGACGGGGCCAAGCGAGTGCAGGCAATGAGCCCTGGAGGAAGAGGACGCAGGACTTCGCAGGCGACCCGGTCGTACGTACCACCCCCAAGACTCCAGCAGGGACCAGGAACAAGCAGCAGTGTTAGGTAGCTGCCTAGGCTCGCTAGGTACTAAGAGCGAGCCGCTGCAGCCGGAGTCTATTCACTGTAATAAAACGTGCCCGGGTGCCCGGGTTAGAATACTGGGTATTACCTATGCACCTGCGACCTAGGTTGGCCTTGGGCACTGCTGCACATCAGTCACGGCGGTGGCTGCGGCAGCTCCTGCTCCGGAGGCCGCTGGAAACGGAAACCCGGCTATCTCATCGGGGGGCGCCTACTAGAGTTTCCCTAGACCGAAAGACTTAGTCCAAACTGCCTCATGGAGCAGCTTCCCTGCCAGTGGCTACCCACTGTGCGCATGGTATTTTGACTTTGGGGTCAAATTTCGTGCCCCCCCTGTCCCTGTCTCGCAGGCTGACTTAGTCGGTCGACCGTGGCTTCGACCCTGGCCCCGGCGCTGGGCCCTAGCCCTGCGAGGTCCGTGACCCTGGCTGCTCATTCCAACTTCCGCATCTCGTATGTTACGAGTCGCCTTGGACGCCATGTTTGCTAACGCCCTAGCCCGGGCGGGTTGGCACACTTCTGGGTCCCTTGCGCTTTCGGGCCTGGCCCTAGCCCCAGCAGCATGACGTTTTAGTTCAGCAACCACCAAAAAGACGCTCTCTACGACCGTTTGGGACATTGAGCTGCAATGCTGAGCCACGGCCAGGCCACGACTAACCACGGAACAGCAGTGCACCTCCCAACTGCCATACGCCGTCCGTGGCCCTCCCGCCTTGACTGGACCTGCGACCACACTAGGGCTTCAAGAGAATACCACCAACGACTCGGAGTAGTCAACGCGCCATCGCTCCATCGCTGCATTGCATGATCAAGCATCCTCGTCCGCCTTCCTCATTCCCACTCGTCGCAGCGAACGCCTGGCTAACTAACCACAGCCACAGCTCCCGTGCTCCGTCGACCGCCCGTGGGCCGTCGACCGTCGACCGTCAATTGTCGTGCCCGTCTTCCAGTGCGCTCGCCAGTCTTTCGCATCTATCTGCATTCGGCAACTCTACCTCTTGTCCTCGCAATAATACTGGGTACTCCCTTCTCGATATCCTTCTCGGTTCTAGTTCGAGATGACGGCTTCTGTCCCGCCCTCTCACCGTTGATACGCCCGCTCGTTGGTGCTTCCTTCCACCACCACTACCACCACCACTCCTCCCCCAGTCAGCCCTCCGCCTCTCGGCTCTCGTACCACCGTCCACCAGTCATCCACCTATCATCCACCTAAAATCCATTCTGTCAACTTCCCACGTCCCTAGGCTTCATTCCAATCCTCAAAACAGTGAAAGGCCAACCCCAACCCCTACCTCGGATTTGCTGCCACTCGTCGTCCCCACCCGCTCAGGCCTCGCCTTGCATTGGCGAACTGGCCCTGATTTCGCTATCCAGACTCGGCTCAGGTACAGACCCTGCTTTGTATATTCCCGGTCAAACTGTCTTGTCCCTGCTTCAATCGGGCAAGATCCGGGCCAAACCCTCTGCTCCAACACCAACGTAACCTCTCCCCATTCCACTTTTGATCTGCCGGCGTTGACTGGCTTGGGGTCGGCCAGACAGCCCGCCGGACTGGCCTCACACTCAACTCTCTGGTGACGACCGGAAGATCTGGGACACAAGCCACCATCCTCACCCTGGTAGACGCCCAGGCCTCGCTTCAAATAACTACCTGGCTCTTCCCCATTGACGTGCAACACACCTGGACAGTGTTGGTCTGGAACCTGTCAGAGCGTTAACAACTTAACAATTCACCGACCTCAACTGCACGTCATTGCCCGCGTCCTTCAGCCAACTCTATTCTACATCGACCCAAACCCCCAGGAACGACTTCTAACTCCGGCTTTGCGACCGCACAGGCATTCGCCATTCTCGTCTTGCCCCAAACCCTCGTCTGTTGCTCCCACCGACCGACTTGGACAACCGCCTCCATGTTATTAGCACTGGCCCCTCCCAACCCCATGACCAACGATATCAAGCCGCCGCCTCATGACTATCCAACATATACCAAGCCCGCCCCTTCAAGATATTCTCCTCCCGAGTCCCCTCGCAACCTTCCGTCGTTCTTCGAGGACTCCAGGATGAACAACTCCCATCGAGGGTTGCCATTGCCCGTGGGCCTGAGCTTACCGCCCCCAGACCGTGGGCTTTCGGCTGCTTCTGCGCCTCCTCCTCCTCTCGGTCATCTACCTGCTCCCCCGTCGCAATGGGTGGGGCAGGATGAATCGATGCGGAGTTGGCTTCACGCCAAAGCCGAAGAAGATCGCCGGAAGCAAGAGGAGGAAAAGACCCGGCAGGAAAGTTACCGGCTCGACCAAAGGCGCATCGAGCAAAACATGTTGCGGGAGTCTCTCCAAGGCGGCATTCCTCCTCCCATGGTTCCTCTGATCTTTGCAGGTATTGGCGGAGGCAACCTTCCTGCTCACACGCTGGAGTGGGCGCAACAGTACCTTGCGAGTCTCAGCATTCAGAATCAGCAACAGCAACAGCAGATTCAGGTCCAGCAGCAACAACTTCAGCAGCAGCAGCAACAACAACAACAACAACAACAACAGCAACAGCAGCAGCAGCAGCAGCAACAACAACAACAACAACAACAACTGCAAATGTCTCCAGATCTACATCGAGACAGTCGCATCATCCCTCCCAACCCATACGGGGGACATCAACCTCTACAGGCGCAACAACCCACCCCGCCATCAGTCGCCTCGCAACAACCACCACCATTGGGCCGCAATTCTATATCAGGACCCCAGCCGCCAGCGGCCAGTGCTCTCTCTCGTCTAAACACTACGGAATTCGTGCCGGGCCCTCCAGCAGGTCAGGCAAACCGGCAGCCATTGCACCCTCTACAACAGACACAGACAGCATCCTCGGAACAGTCGTCAGGCCCCGGCCTGTTCTTCCATCACTGGACACCGCCTAACCCTTCGGCGGGGGGCAATCAACCCCCGACACCATCGGGCAAAAGCAACCACGGCTCGCCGTTCTCGCAGCAGGCGGGCTCACATCTACGATCCGAGTATCAAAACTCTCCCAAGAAAAGGAAAACAGCCGGGGGGCACGCGGTGGTTGCGGGGGCCATGTCCCATGGGTCGGATCCTTCACAACCCATCTCGTCTCGGTCGTCTCGAGAGCGAGAAATGTCTCCCGTCAATCGAAACAGGGCAGTGCCCCATTCCCGCCAAAGCAGCGACGCATCATCGCGCGACCAGGACATGGGTGGTCGCCATGTTGCCAGGCCGAGCAGTCGTCAACAGCGCAGGGATGAGCTCGGTGGTGGGGCGCCGGGCCCAACACGGCAACTAACCGGCTCGTCTACCAGCGCATCGAGCGAAGACAATCCCGTTCGGTATGAGGGGTTAAAGGCTGAAACACGATAGACAGCGCCACCTGGCTGGTCCGGAGATGAAGCGCGACCGATTTGGTCAAAGGGCGAGATGGCTGAGCGGGGGGAGGGATTCTTTTGGGCGGGTTGACGTGCAGCAGCACACACGGGCACAGACAAGATTGCACTGTGCCGGGCGCATGTTCTGCACGTCTCGGCTGGCACAGACGAGATCAATACAGGTATACGAGCTTGTTCATCGCTGTACTAACTAACTTACGGGTCTGTTACGGGTTGGGCGCATGTGCGGAGACTACTTACTTCTACTACTACAACTACTACTACTACTCCCATCTACCATTCCTACCACGATACGGGCGCCTACAGTCTGCCGACGGAAAGAAAGTTGCTGGTCGACACACGGATCATGTCACGCCATGTCAGGTCACGAATTCCATTCAATGCTCCATATTTATGTTTTTGTTGGTATTTGCCTTGAAACGATCCAGTTTAGATGACGGCTTAATGTCGGCTGCGACTCCCGGGCCGCTGTGGGCCAGCAGACTCCCCCAGGGCCAAACCACGACGGGGCGGGGAATGCGAGCGAGACGTCGGAATGTGAGCGGAACTGTACTGGATACGAGGGCCATTCGCAGAATGTACCCAAGCGGGACACGATGGGATGGATCGGCGTCGGGAAGATTTCTGCAAAAAATGGGGACATGGGCCCAATTCGCGATTGCGGCCAGGCCCTTGGGCAGATTGGTCAACTTTCCTGCACGCTTAAGCGAAAGTAAGCGACAAGGGAGCAACGAGCATATTTTTTATGGGGATACATGTGCCGTTGCGTAGTTGTGGAAGTTGCGCCAGGTTGCGCCAGGTCACTGTATGGCCAAACCTGAAACATGGACGACATGACTCGGTTACTTCAGTGGAAATTGGATCCGCCAGGACGATGGGAGCCAAGCCACACGAACACCAAAACGGGAGCACGGACAACAGATCCTGCAACCTGAAACACGACGCGAATAGCAGCATCGAGCTGCGAGCTGCAAGCCTGCAACCTCGAGCGAGAGGAGACGAGCAGTCGAGTAGTCGAGTAGTCGAGGAGTCGTGACCACTGACCACGGACCATTGACCGCTGACCAAAACGCAGCTTATGGTGCTTTGACGACGCACCGCCCCGTGCGGTTTCGGCCAAGCTGGATCAGCGCGTGCTATTATTATCCGCGGCGGCCATCTGGTACCTACCTACCGCCTAGGTACCTTAGGGATGTAACATGTCGCCGTCAGGTGTTGGGGCCACGTCCGCGCAGACCCGATGTTTGTGACGGATCTGGATAGGTGGATCGGTCGGTGCGTGGAATTTCCCACAGCCAATGTCGAATTATCCCGAGTTTCTTGTGGAGGCGGAGGTGGAGGCGGAGGAGCAACAGTCGGAGATATAATCTGTATTGTACCTGTACAACATACCAGAGGAGCCTTGCCCAGGAGCACAGCACCCCAGGCGACCACCGATCGTGAAACAGGGCTGGGTCAGTATGCGAGCTGTGAGCTGTAAGGGGCCCGGTTGCCCGCGAAATGAAACATCGGCAGGAATGTGTTTCGAAGGCGAATCACTTTTTACTCGCTACGGGCGTAAGTGGAATAATAATACACCATCACCTTACTGGGGCACTGGGTAGACGTTAGCAGGAGGACGGCGGTGGTTGCCATGGGCCATGGGCCATGGGCGGGCGGACACGAGAATTATTAACACCTCTGGGATGAGCAGCAACGGAGCAAATCAAACTCACGCAACCGCGATATTGCCACGTGTTGCCGGTTCGCCGCCAAGTCGACATCTCCACGTGATGCACGGCCACCGGGGCTTGGAACCTCGGATCCCGGAACAATATTTCGCCTGTCATCCCACCAATCAGCCGACCCTCCAGTCTGCCCCGCCCGAGATATGATCCTGGCCTGTTGCCTGCGCCCCTCGACCTGCACACGCTTCTCTCCCACCGAGTCTTCCCTTCTGTCGACTTAGCACTCACTCTTCCGCCACCACTCTCGCTGTATCCTTCGTCCTTTCTCATCTTCCAAGATACCGGGCTGCCTCGGTGCCTGTGATGGAGGGCTGTCCTCAGCGTCCGAAACAGGAATCCCCCCTCGTCGGCGCCTCCGAGCTGAACTCGATTCTGCCTCGACCCAGCTGAAGCCACCAGAGTCTAGAGCCTACTTTGTGCCCAGCTGTCTGCCACTTCCGAACCGGATGAGCTGACGATCTAGGTCCCCAATGTTCCTTCCCTCGTACCTTCTGGCTCACACCCCTTGGGCGAATCGCCATTCTCAGATCTGTTCCCACCCAATAAACCTTCCCGATTGTGGCATCCTCTGTCGAGTCACCGTCAGTTGCTCTCTACTCCCAGCTCGAAGCCTGATGGATTCTAGTATCCTAGCTCCTATTTCCTTCCTCTCTGTAAGCCATCCTATTGTGGACCTTTCTCATTTCCACGCCTGGAAGACCTCGAGCAATCCCGGATCCCGTACTGAAGCAATCTGAAGCAAGCTGAAGCAAGAACCTTGGTCATAATGCTACAGCCATAGCTCCACAGCCTCTTCCAGACCGAGGGGGCACGCCGAACCGCTCGACTCTTGCTGTGCTCCGAGAAAGCTGCCCCGCAAAGTCCTCAGCTCCCACCAGCACAACCCCTTCCTCCCATTTACTTGACTGATGCTGAAATTCCGTTGAAGGTAGGCTGAGGGAATAAGCGACGACGGGAATCCTGTGTTCAATGGCGACGTTCAGCCCTTTTGCTGAGCAATCCCACAAAACCCCCACCGTTGGTTGCGAGGTCCAACCAGGACAGTTCCCGCCGAAAGAACCGGTACTGAACCATGGCCATGGACTTGGCAAAAGGGACACCCGTCCTGACTGACAGTCATGCACAAAAGTCATTTTGCAGCTATCCACTTTTCAGCCTCACAACGGTACGGTACAAGCATCCGAAAGACATCCTCCTTGCGAGAGATTTTCATTCCTTCGTGCCATCAAACCCCCAAACCCCTGATGGACTCTTCCTCTTGAATGCGTGGCAAAGCCGTCATCGTGGCTTAGGCCTGAATATGGATGCTTGACGCCTGTCATGGGAGGCCTTTGATGCGAGCGCCGGAAGAATTCAGCAGGTCAGAAGTGGATAATGAAGCCACAGATACTCATCATGGTTCTGAAGGAGGTGTTCTTCTGATTTTCTGATCTTCGAACAAGTTGGTTGTCGTTGGACTCTGACGAATCAAAAGTCTCGACGTCCCAGACGAATAGAAATGTCAGTATTTCTGCCATAGCTGTCAGCCCACCTTCCAGAAGAGCTCCACTGAAGATCTGCGATCGTGAAGGATGTCGTGCTTCTTTGCATAGGCGAAAGCAGATCGTGTGCAGCTCGAGCCGGGCACTTGGGGTTGAAATCTTCGCTTCCAGAACTTGCCAGACGGACAGATTTGAATGGGGGCGGCGAAGGCTGGCTGAAAGAAGCTGATGATCAGCGAGCCAGAGCCAACCAGCTTCAGTTGGGCTGTTCGGGACTGGTTCCGGGGGACTGAGATGATCATTCATGGGAAAGAAAGGAGAAGTCACCTTGTGCACGGGCCACCAGGCTCCTTACCCCATGGGTGTCTGAATATTCCATTGGTGGAGGCTTGACATGATCGGTCGATCGAGTGGAACTTTCGCGACCTTTTTCTGACGGAAACGGACAGCAACTCTAACCGCGACCAAAGTTCTGCATTGATGGTGAAAGCCGCCAGACGCTCTTACGGTGCGGGTGCCCGGTGGTACAGCTGCACTGTCGCGTGGTGTCTCAACTCAAAATTACCGCTCTGCGGCTGGAAATGTGAGGCTCCAAAACTGCGGCTGAACCACACTGGCAAAGAGCGAGGATCCACCGGCTATCCGTCTCAAAATATATCCACATATTCCGTGCCTGCAACCCAGATGACCAGCCACCAACAATTTGGCCAAACCTCCAACCTCGCCCTCAAATAATGCCTCATCCGATTTACTCTTCGGTGTCGACTTAGCGAGTTCCGTTCATCTTCGAGCGACCTCTGGAGAGAGTTCGAGAATGACTCGAAATCTCGACGCCTCTTCGCGCAAGACCTGCGAGTCCAGGCCCAATCTCTCCGCTGAGGTGGTCGTTACGCGCCTGAGCCGGGCCGTAG
Source organism: Exophiala calicioides (assembly GCA_001599795.1). NCBI lineage: Eukaryota > Fungi > Ascomycota > Eurotiomycetes > Chaetothyriales > Herpotrichiellaceae > Exophiala > Exophiala calicioides. The sequence continues at coordinate 3,712,631 of BCHZ01000003.1, forward strand.
GTTGAGCTTGGAAGCGCGAAATTGTGTCTCTGGCGCCACAAAGACTCAGAAAGATTCTCATGGGGGGGGGGCAGTGCAGGAACGAGGTTCTCTTCGGGGTTGCACTGTCGTTTGATTTGGTCTGTCTCAGCCGCGAGAACCGTGATGCTTACTAGTTGGAAAGGTACCACAAACTCCCTATCGTCATGAGGTGCGGGAACATTGTCATCGCTGGAGAGCACCATTCCATTGCAATAATCTCAACGACAGTGTGCTCCCGGATTCAGATTTCCCCTATCAAGCCTGACCAACCCACGAGCACAGCGCAGTCCCCCAAATTCGACCCCCGGTTGCGATTGCGATACCGTCCTGACCTCCGCAACGGGCTTTTGGTAACCGAATCTACTCAAGTACAGGGTGACACGACGGCAGATGGTAAAGAGATGGGTGTGGTCGTGCCGGAAACATGGTGGAAATACCATCACATCACAATGGATGGAATCTTGGAAGGCTGTGAGGAAGGTCTACAACGATATGCTACACGATGTCTCTAAATGCTGCGCATCTTCCATACCGGCGTTCTGGTAACTCGCATTCACGTTGTCATTCACAAAAACCAAGGAGCGACCAAGGAATAAGCAAGGGAGTCTTTCAGATTCCGATTCCGAGGCCCAGAAACAGGATTGGGACAACGTCCCCCTCCATCTTCTGCATCCTGTGACCATCAGTGACTAGAATTGGTCTATATGATGCTAGCCGTGAGGCCGACTTCGGCCGACACTCGACGGCGATACGTGATGGCGAGCTCGGAGAACCTAGTCGGGATCTCTGGGTTGTGTCGGACCTGGGGGCTCGCGGCAGCAGCGGTGCTATCAGGGACCTTGAGCGTGCTTACCAACGAGACGTCACTTGTTATTACCGGCTCACTGACAGACGTGGGAAAGCCGAGGACTCTGGACGGCATCGAATATCTAAGCTCCAATGCACACAGGTCAGTCGAGGGAGTCGTACGACAGAATTCGGAATTCGGTTTGACGACGAGACAAGAAGCACAGTCTTATACTTCAGCATATGGTCTTGCTGGCAAACGTTTGATGAAGTAGATCAGGCGCCAAAAGCGGCCGCTGGCGAGCCTTGAGTCAGTCTCTCTTTAGTCAGGTTGGCAAGAAAATAATAGATACACACGATAGGGAATATATATGTCTATATATATATACATATGCATGACGATTCTCCATCAAGTGGAATCTGTCATCCAGGGTCCCTGAGCAGCACCGTTCACGGCAACATTATCATAGCCGCCGACGTCCTGGTCCAAGCCGGGAAAGCAGGAGGAAGGAATCTCACATTCATACAGACTTTCTTCGTCGCTGGCGCCCATGCCCAGGAACCCCCACGTCATGGGATCTCGAAACGCATTGGGCATGGTGTAGTCGAACAAGTCGCCGAATGCCCTGTCGAGCTGGGAGAAGGACGTGCCGATGCCTGGCCAACTCCCACCGGCCGGGTGCTGGCCCTGCGGGTTCTGGTTGTCATCAGACGGCACCAGTTCTCCGTGCAAGGACTGCTCGGCCTGGACCGGAATGGTGGACATATGTATCATGGGACCATCTCCCCTTGGGTTGATGGCGTCCTGGTTCCAGTGCCCGACGAGGCTCGACGTTCCGTTGGCGGTCGTGGCTGTCTCGACGCCCAGTCGGAATCGTGTGTGTGCGCGCTTGTCTGGGTTGCCCGCCCGCGAGCCCGTCAGGACCTTCAGGATGCGTTTCGTAAGCTTCGCGATGCCCTTGACCGTCGTCCAATTCGGGCACAGGGCGTCCAGGGTCTCGGAGCACGCGGTGAGGTCCTTGTACGCCGCGTCCGGGTCTCGCTGTGTGTCCCGCAGTGCGCGGTAGATGATGGTCGTCGACATGGACATGGCATACGGCACCAGAGGGAGTGGAGGGAGGCTCGCGTGGCCTCCCTGAGATAGAATCTCTAGGATCCGGTCCGCCGATTCTAGCCGTCGGTCGTACAGGGGACTGCCGGGCCCGCTGAATCGACAAGACAACATGGCGGCGACGTGGTACCAGATTTCGAGATATCCTGTTTTTCCGTTAGCCGGGTCAACTCGGTGTGTGTGTGCAGTGTCTCGGTGGAGCCGCTTACTTCGGTGCGATTGATGAAGGTGGTCCAGGTCGGTGCCCGAGGCCAGTTCCGAGAAGGTGGGAAAGCTATGGCAGTCGTCAACGGTCGCTTTCGAGCTGGCTTTGTAGACCTTGGTTGCCGTTGCCATGAGATCGCCCAGCACCAGCGACAGACCCATGATCTGGGATCGGCAGTCTTCGCTTCTTGGAACGATGCGCTCAATCGCGATGTCAGTGTCGTCGATGATGAACGGGGCGGCCCCCATGAGGACCTTGTTCAGCCTGTCTAAATTCCGCAGTGACCACCACAGCATGTCGCACTGGTCTTGGACCGGGTTTCCAGGAATTCGGTGGTGTATTGACAGTGCCCATGCTTCGCAAATGGCCTGCGACAGATGGGACGAGGAGCGGTCCTGTCCATTGAGTCCATCATTGTGCAGGTGCATCAATGCCAGGATCTGGATCTTGGTGACACGACTGGTCTCCAGGTCTGCCTTGATGGCGGCGTCCAGCCCGACAATCAGCTTGCCGGCAAAGTCCAGGGGCTTGAGGAGTGGCCCATTCTCCCGCAGCCGTAGAAATGGGCCGGCTTGAGGATATTTGGAGGCGACAATACATATGGCCCTCACCAGATACGTGGAACACTGCCCGTTGCTGTAATCGCGGAAGACTTTGGCGCCGTCCACGACGGGGAGGAGATCGTCCAGGAGAGAGACATACACCGGTATGAGGGCGTCGGTTGTGGTCCGGGGTAGCTCAAGCAGGGCGCCGACCTCTTCCAAATATCGACGATGATGCTCCGATAAGATTGCTGGCGCGGCTCCCTGTCTCTGTTTCTTGTACCAGGTCAATTGGCGACGCTGTCTCCGCGCCGTGTTAGGACTCTGAGCGGCCGGAGCGAGATCTGACCGGTGCTGTGAATCCGTCGGGCCTTCCAGCTCCAGTTGCTGCTCGACGCCTGAAGCCGACCCGTCGGGAATGGGTTGTGACAGATCAGCCAGGACCGACTCTGGGTGATAGGGTCCTTCGGCTTCCGGACTGGCCGTTGGTTCGCGGATTTGGCCTTCTCCTGCACGTGGAGGCTCCGGTGCCGGCGGTTCGTCATGATAGCATTTCTTCTTGCGCACGCGACAACTTTGACAAGGTAATCGACCGATCGACCGTCAGTCATGGACCAGCTCTCGGTGGGGATGAGTCGGGGCAAAACTTATCCTGGGACGCCCGCTTCCTACCTGCCGCTCCAGACTGCCACACAATTTCCATACCTTCTGAATGAATGTCGGGACCATCAGGCTGTGGGGGAATGCTGGCGGGCGTAGATGGATGCAACCGAATCGCCAAAGTGGTCGTGCGGCCGTTGAGATGCAGAGCGTCCCGACTCCATTTCAGGTTTTTCGCGCGCCGCCAGCAGCGGAATGAGGCCACAGGGGAGGGCCATGGTGGACTCCATATCAAAGTCACGTCACCTGCCCATGTTCCCCAGCCGGGGTTGCAGCCGGGGAGGAGCCAAGCCACATTATATTGGTTCGCGTGACGCTAGGCTTCTTTCAAATCACGGCTGTTGCTTTCAGCCACCCGGATCCATCTTCGGTGATTTCATTGGCCAAAACCCCATCCATATGTCTTTGATTGGCCAACTAGGGGTAAGCCAGAGACCCGACTCAGCCACTGGGGAAAGACCGTCTCTGGAAGGGGCATGTAACCCCGTAATACTTTTAACCTCCTTCCGCCCTCGAAACGGGTCTTCTCCGACACCGTCTCATCCCAATAGGGGATATGATCGTCCTTCCAGCTACGCCGTGTGGGAGTACCTGACGCAGATCCTTGCCGCCTTTGGATTCGGATGTCGCTTGTCGGAGTAAGTGGTTAAAGTGGTAGGGTAATGGTAATGGGAATCGCCACTCCACATTCTCATGACGATGGGAAAAGCGTGACTCCAACCTCGGCCGCAACAAACCGATGGCTCGTAATCTATCCTCCTCACATATTACCGCACAAAAGGTCCTGTCGAAGATTCGCACGTCTCTATCCGTTGCTCGGGCAACAAAGTCTTTAAAGCATCGGCAGGTACCAGTATCGATGCGTATCCCGCGAGGCTGCCATGCATCATACACCCAAAGTAGCAATTATCACTGCTGGTCGCACGGCTGGTGGTCGTGGTCGGTGATCGGTGAACGCGGGCTGCTAGTGGCTTACGCCAGTGCCTCATGTCCCTTGCCCCACGGGGTATTAAACAACAACTCCGGGGTGTAATGTCACCTTTTGCGGAGGTCTGCCCGACCAGAATTGGGTCTAGGTCGTGGGAATACAAAAACCTGGACCACGCAAGCTATGAAATCGGTACGGCATGAGGCTTTTAATATAGAGAACAGATATCAACGAGCTCTTCCGCTCCTTTTCTCTCAACCATCCAGTCCAACTTCTCCCTTCTACGCCGACTTGGGACTATCACCAAAAAACTCATCAAACCCTTGGCAGTTAGTTGGATGTCTTATTCCCCCAGCTCCTCTATTAATCCTTCAGCAGCCTCTCCTGCCAGAATGGCGATTGAAGTTTCGACGACGGCCAAAGACGACTTTCAGCATGTCGAAAGCCTTCGAAAGCTGGACACGATGACCAGTGAGCAAGTCAAGGGCTGGGACAACCTTGCCGAAGATGCTCGTTTAGCTACCGAAGATGAGCACAGCACAAAGTTCTTCCAAGCCATCAGACGATATCCCAAAGCCTGCGCTTGGTCCGGGGTCGTGACGCTCTGCATCATCATGGACGGCTATGACACTGCTCTCCTCGGCGGCCTGTTTGCATTCCCAGCGTTCCAGAAGAAGTTCGGACACGAAGTCGGGGACACAGGAAAATACACCTTGGATGCCCAATGGCAAGTGGCTCTCGGCCTGGCCAGTCCCATCGGAAACATCTTCGGCATCGCTCTGAACGGGTTTCTGACCGATCGATTTGGCCACAAGCGTGTTTTACTGGGCGCGTTGCTGTCGCTCACCGGGCTCATCTTCATCCAATTTTTCGCCACAAGTGTCCATATCCTCTTCCTCGGTCAAATCCTTTGCGGCTTGCCCTGGGGCATGTTCACCACCATGGCTCCGGCGTTCGCATCCGAAGTCGTCCCCTTGGTCCTACGGAGCTACCTCGAGACTTGGGTGGTCGCTTGCTGGGGCATCGGGCAGTTCTTCTCCTATGCCGTCCTCTTCAGCCTCAACCACCGCATGGACCATTGGGCATATCGCATTCCTTTCGCCCTTCAGTTGATTTGGCCAGTCATCATCTTCCCCATCGCCTTGTTCTGCCCCGAGTCTCCATGGTGGCTTGTCCGCAAGGGTCGCTTCGACGAGGCTGAGAAGTCTGTGAGAAGATTGGCATCGTCAAACAACAGTGACCTGGCTCGGGAACAAGCGAAGAAAACGGTCGCGCTCATGATTGAGACAAACAAACTGGAGAAAGATATGACCAGAAACACGTCATACATCGCCTGCTTCAGAGGGACCAACTTGTGGCGGACCGAGATCGCTGCTGTGGCATGGGCTATTCAAGTTACGTCCGGCTTCGTCATCCAGGGCTATGCAACATACTTCTTTGAGCAAGCTGGACTCAGTCCCAGTGACGCATTCAAGATGACACTTGGGATCGGAGGCATTCACCTAGTGTGCAATTTGAGCTCCGCAGGTTTGAGCGGCAACTATGGCAGACGAACCCTCTTCCTTATCGGGCTTACAGTCCTAGGATCCCTCATGTTTGTGATTGGCTTCCTGGCCGTTCCTCACCAAACCAAAGGCTTGGGGTTTGCCGAGTGCTCTGTCTACTTGTTGTGGTTTGCCGTCTGGTGCATGACGATCGGGCCTCTACCATACATTATTAACGGCGAAGTCTCCTCAACCAGGCTGCGCGCTAAGACCATCGCCATCGCGCGAAGCACTTATATCTGCGCTTCCATCACTGGAACTGTCGCGGCACCATATATTCTCAACTCCGAAGAGGGCAACTGGAAGGGCAAGACCGCCTTTCTCACCGGTGGCCTTACGTTTTTCTCGTTGGTTTGGGCTTATTTCCGCCTGCCAGAGACGCGAGGGCGTACATTTGAGGAGCTGGATATCTTGTTCGCCGAAAAACACATCACGGCCAGAAAATTCAACAAGGCCGTCATCACCAGGGACGGCGATCTGATCAGAGTGACCGGGCCACATGTGAGGGCCGATGTGTCCGACCCATCTGGAAATTGAGTGCTCTCCTGATCCTGTATCTCCTGCCATTGCTATGCTTGGAAGCTTTTTCAGAGCATCTGGAGACTCGGTCCCCGTCGGTGTCACACCAATCAATCGCCCAACAAGTTTCCATCCACTTCCTCAGTCGACGCAACAACCATTCCGAATCAGTCTGAATCAGCCATTCTTGGATCTTGGTTTTGGCTCCAGTGGGCGTGGTGTGCCACTCGGTGGATCAGTGTTTCATGCACACCTCGGCCTTGAAGTTCATTAAGTAATGTTTATAGTTTCTTGTTCAGATGGAGCAATGGAGATAAAATAGTAGCCATGAAAAATGAATTCTAGTTTCGATCGTCTAGATACCAATTACAAGAGAAGTGCCAACCCGTCACCAAGTCAAATTGCTCGAAGATGTATCCGAACGCTGTTACTACACGATAGCACAACAACAGGAATACTGTCAGCGTCCTCAGCGTAGCCTGCGAGAATTATGTTTACTGATAAATAGAAGGCCAAGCAGACTTGAGACAGAACTCCATGTCGAGTTGTCCGCTACTTCAGGCCATGGAGATGCCGAGGCTCCACGCACAAAAAGGGACTATGTGTGACATCACCTTCTAGCAAGACTCCCACGAGTTGTAGGCCCCTTAGTTTAAAGAGTTGCATGATGGCGGAACTACTTAGACGATCTTCGAGCAGCGTCCGCAAACGTCGGTCCACGTGGTCATTGTAGTCTTCTTTGGCATGCTCCCAGTAAGCATGCAATACCCCAATCAGATGATCGCCCGCCTATCCTCCAGTCTAACTCCGTATGCCGCATCCCCGTAGGCGGCCCGCCCTGAATTGGAATCGGCTCAATGCTGCACGCCCTTGCCTAGTCCCGACCCCAACTTGGAAGTCCCCCGCTCCCTGTCGTGGCATCTTGAAGCCATCATCTCCAGACTCCCTATGAGCCCCCGCTTGAACAAACGCAGGTAGAACGGGTCCAAAACAATGACTAAACCTAGTCCAGGTCGGCTGTCCTTTCAGCCCACCTTCGATGGGGGTGATGGTCCCCTCTCCACGCGGTTGCTGATGGAGTCGGCTGGCAAATGAGGCATTCATCGACATGACACGGACCGTTGATTGGGGAGATGATGTTTGGAGTACGACAGATGGACTGGATTCAGTTCGTTGTTCCCCCCCCCCCATCGAACAGACCTGGCTGCAGATTCAAACATTTTGAATTCACGGAGTTACACCGATGAACTGTGATAGGTATTCAACCTGCAGCACAGAAGGTATAAAAAAGCCGCAATGGAAGTTCGGCATTCTTGTCTCCCTGTGTCATTCATCATCATTCACATCATTCGTCTGGTGATATATATGTCTTAAATCTCCCACTCAGATCTCGGACATCTCTTGACTCCTGTTACATCCCTCACATCTCTCACTTTCCAATCATTGGCATTTTCTTGTCGTAGAACATTTCTTTGTTTTTCAAAACCAGAGTCCTCGTCTCACGAGACCATGGGATCATTACAGATCAAACGATATGTCATTGTTGGCATCGGGGTCAGGTCGGCATTTTACTACCAGAGCATCATCCAAGACTTTAAAGATGTTGCCAAGGTGGTAGGGATATGCGACACGAACCAGACGCGCATGAATGCGGCCAATGACCGCATTGTCGAGATAGGAGGCGAGCCCGTCCCCACCTACAAGGCCGAGGACTTTGATAAGATGGTGAAAGAGCAGAAAGCGGACTGTGTTATCGTCACCACGATCGACCTCTATCACCATGAGTATTGCATCCGGGCCATGGAACTCGGCTGCGATGCCATCACCGAGAAGCCCATGACCATTGACGAGGGCAAGCTGCAGCAGATGATTGACGCGTCCAAGAAGACGGGAAAAGAGATCCGTGTTCTCTTCAACTATCGATATGCCCCGCACCACACCAAGATCCGAGAGCTGATCGATTCCGGCGTCATCGGAGAGATCTCGACCGTCCACATGGACTGGATCCTGGACACGGCGCACGGAGCCGACTTCATGCACCGCTGGCACCGGAACAAGGACAACAGCGGCGGCATCCAAATGCACAAGTCGATCCATCATTTCGACCTGATCCATTTCTGGCTCAACACCGAGCCCGAACTGGTCTACTGCCTCGGAGACCTGCGGTTCTACGGCAAGGAGAACGCGGCGAAACGCGGCGTCACCAACCTCGGCGAACGGTATCTGAACAACGCCGACGCCAAAGACGATCCGTTCGCCATCCGCATCGACGAGAACGCCCAGCTGAAAAAACTGTACCTGGAGGCCGAGCACGAAGACGGCTACATTCGAGACCGGAATTGCTTCGGCGACGGCATCACCATCGAGGACAACATCTCGATGATGATCAAGTACAAGAACCGCGCCGTCCTGACCTACAACACGTACGCATACGCGCCGTGGGAAGGCTACCGCTGCGTCTTCAACGGAACCAAGGGGCGCATCGAGATCAACGTCGTCGAGGGCGGCTACCACGCCGGTGGCGAGGCCGTCACCAAGAAAGGTCTCACCGATCTGGAGAAGACCTACATCCAGGGTGGCGTCGAGAAGACCCAGATTGTCGTCTATCCCATGTTCGGCGAGCCACAACTGATCGATGTGCAAAAGGGCGAGGGCGGCCATGGCGGAGGCGACCCGGTCTTGCTGCGAGATGTCTTCATTGGCACCGAAAAGGACAAATTCAACCGAGCTGCTTTGCTCCGTGACGGCGGGAACGCCGTCCTGGTTGGTGTCGGTGCGAATCATTCCATGAAATCCGGCCTTCCGGTTCGAGTGCAAGATTTGGTACACTGGTGAGACTCGACATGCTTACTTGAAGAAGCCATCCCGAGGAGAACCACGATTGCATGTGCGGTTGGCACTATGCCGTCGTCCTACCGAGAGGAAGTTACCAGTGGTAGTACCGAGTAATTTATATATCTACTAGTACTCACGATAGAAGCCTAGTCCTCTCTTCACAGAACAGTCGCTGAAATCATCGGATTCTTTGTGCTGACAAATCGGAGCAACGAAAGTACATAGTACTAGTACTACTTAGTACTTAGTATGCACTGGCTAAAACCCATTTCACTCCCACTCATGCCATGGGAAGCCAGCCGGTGGTGTGCTGCTGTACTGGGTAGTATTAATATCAAAGAGCGGTGGGACAGGTGCGAAACAAACAATTGCTGGAGCCTAGTGAGCCTAGTGGGCACCAAGCACTGCCAAGCCTTGCCAAACCCTAACAATAGTTACAACAGTTTGACGCTAACTCCTATTGAATACTAGCCCTATGCAAGCAGATGTGTAAACAGCTCAGCCACAAGGCTGGGAAAGCGGAGAGGAGGCTGAGTAAGACAGCGGGGACAGCTCCAAACTTCAACTTAATTACTCATACTAACCACAAAGTTCACCACCCGTACAGCGTTCCAGCAATTGCAAGTTCAACGAACAAACCCCCCCCTGGGATCACGCACGACAAGGACGGACGACAATTTCATCCAACGGCACATCAGACGAAATTTAGAAGGTCGAATTGACGACCCCTGAGCACCCTCGAATCACCATCTCGAAATTTCATTCACGTTTCTCCAATGGTTTCGCCCGATCACAGCCCACGGATCCGGTCAGGCACCTCCAGGGTGAGGAGCGGGTGTTATACCTGTAAATCCCGGCGAGTCAAATGCGACGAGGGTCGACCCTATTGCCAGAGATGTCTCAAGGCACGCCGGCTATGTCAAGGTTATTCGCAGAGTTCAACCCCCTCCGGGACGAAGATCCTCGGGTTTGTGACATACGTGCCCCCGGTGGCAAACACTCTTGCGATGAGACCATCTCTGGGCGCTCTCGAGCAAAGGTCTCTGGAGTTCTTCATATTGCGCACGGCGACAGATCTCGCGGGGAGTTTTTCGCCCGAGTTCTGGGCCAAGACCGTGATGCAAGTCTCCGTCCACGAATCGGCCATTCGGCACGCCATCATTGCCCTCGGCGCTCTCTATGAACATTTCGAGAACCTACACGATCCGCACCAGGCTCAATCGGACCTTGCCATACAGCAGTACGGTCGAGCGATTCAACAGGTGGTGAAATTGGATGTCTCAACGTCGAGCCGGGCCGCCGACGTCGCCCTGATCGCATGTGTCATTTTCACCGCGTTCGAGTGTCTGCAGGGTCACTACAGATCCGCCTTGACGCATGTGGCGAGTGGGATCAAGGTTCTGGAGGCGCGAGGACCCTGCGACTGTTATGGCTATGTTTCGAGGGAAATGATCAGTGCCGTGTTCCTCAGACTAGAGACGCAGGCTCTCGAAATCGGAGACAACAGCTTTGAGTCGGCCTCGAGAGATACTCATATTGAGAGCTCCAGATGGAAAGCCATCACACATTTGCCTTCGGGTTTCGTGTCGCTCGAGGAGGCCAGGATCTCGTTTGATGCTTTGCTCAACCAGGTTCTGCTGTTCAGTCTGACGGCGACTCATCTCAGTACGGTCACACGAGGAGCCATCCCCAAAGATTTCCAGCAAACCATGCAGCTTGAACGTGACCACCTTAACCAATTCTTTCAACGGTGGAACGAGCTTTTTGACCGAGCAGATTTCCCATCTACCCATCCGGCTGTCCTCGTCCTGGAAATCTTGAGAATAGTCCTCCGACTAATCCTCCGGTTGGATATTTCAGATGGTGAGATGGCGTTCGACGATTTCCACCCCGAGTTCGAACAAATCGTCGCGCTCAGCGAGACTTTTGTCCAGCAAACTGCTGTGCTCGATCTACCAGCAACAAGCCTTTCCAAACGCCCTTCTTCACTTACTAGCAGTCTAGGAGGACAGAGCCCCAATCAAGATCAGTACTCAGAGGGCCGATCTTCAAAGTCGCCCTCTCCTCCCACTGGCGGCCCACCCCGAAAACCCACCTTCTCGCTATCAAACGGAATCATCCCCGGTCTCTATGTCGCAAGTACCCGTTGCCGGGACCCTTTCATCCGCCGCCGTGCCCTTCATCTGCTCAAGACCTGCAACCGCAAAGAAGGCATTTGGGACAGCTTGATCACCGCCCGTTTCGTCGAGCATATCATTGCTGTCGAGGAGGCCAGCGCCTCGACGGACGACCCTATCGGCATCGTCACGGATGCTTCCCAGATCCCGGAACATAGGCGTGTTTGGAAAGTCGAGCCGGATTTCAGGCCTGACCGAATTGGAAACATTCAGTACTTCAAAGGCTCTGTCGCCTCACCCGGGAAAGGGGTAGATGAGAAATTTGAGAAGGTGCTAGAGTGGTAATTAGGTGGCAGCAGTACCGCTGAAGGAGGAACATGCGTAGATTTGCAAAGCTTTTACCCCTTGCCGTTCGTTCGCTATGAAAATGGCACGATCCAGGTACCACGGATGCAATATCGCTGCCAAAGGCCACTGAGAGGGTCGCAGGGCTTCACTAGTGATACTCGATCATGCCTATCTCCTGAGGCCCACCAGATTAAGGAACCTGAAATCTGTCATGCAAGACTCAAATAGCCAATCTCAGCAACCTGAACACCTCCCTGCCTGTCCGGATCCATCATCCATTGCAGTTCTCTCTGTGGATAGACACTATTAGAATCTTGACTTTGGCTTGCCGAGAAGATGATGACAAGGGAGATTACGCCATACAATTTCAAGGCAAACGACGTTCAGAGCCAGACCCGGGTGAAGGCATTAAGAATCAGAGGGAAATATAGAAACAATGCTTACATTGGTAGGCTTGCGTGGTGCCATGATGTAGAAGTGGTCGTTGTAGAGCTAAAAGAACTCGGTTAGTTTAACTGGCGCGTGAATAGAGGACCATCCGCAACTCGGGCAAATGAAAACCAACTGCAGGAGAAGGTCCTTGGGTTTTATCATGTGTCGGCGCAACTAGAATCGTGACGTTGAGCACGAGGCTGCCAGTATCAATCCACAAATCGCCCAACGGGTCGGACCGAGCGAACACCATTAGTATCCAGAAAGCACAGACCTAGCTTGATTTCTTAAGCCCCACAGGTAATCATATCCATATGACCCCCAGCCGCGTGTCACGAATTCCAAACTATGAGAGACAGAGCGCTGTATTCGACTCACCACGTATTTTCCTTTTCCAGGGCCGAAAGCCTTTCTCAACCACAGCGACAACTTCTCGGACTTGATGTATCGGTCTTCGTAGCTATACTTGATCCCGGCGGCGGGCCAGGTCTGTCTCTGTACAATGCTTGGCCATGAGCTCGCGGACGACAAAGATGCTGAGGAGGACATCGTCACTGAGTAGTCTTCGTACGAACGACGGTTAGGTGGGCAAGGCTATAGAACGAGGAGTGAGGAGCGAGGAGGGGGGAGGTGGGACACTAATGGTAGTCGGGGCGGGTTTAGTTGAGTCGGTCGGAGCGTATCGGTGGCCTCTTGTGCTTGCGGCGAGGCTTGAGGGATAGGAATGATATATCTATAGGAATCTCGATAATTGGGAGGGGACAGCGGCTGCGAGATAGCCCCGGGTGATCGACGCGGTAGGTTCTCGAGGTGCCGAGGTTGCAAGCAGACAGACCGACAGACCGAACCGATTTTGGGCAGAGATAAGACGCTACCAGCAGAAAGCTTCCTTAGATCTGTGTACAATCTGTACCCAGGGCAGATTTAGAATGCTCAAAGTCGGTTGTAGAAAGGCGTGGAATTTCCAAGTCAGGAAGTGTGGTAGTTTCGAACCAAGTGAGAATGAGGGCAACAGCGTAATTACCTTGGGGTGGTTGCCTACTTAAGCAGGTCGGGCTTTCCGCGCCTAGCCTGGGCCTTTCTAGGAGCTGTCACAGAGAAAGAAACTAAAGTACTTACTTAGTCGGCTGTAGGAAGCCTGGGGTGGAGTAGGCGGAGTAGGCGCAGCCAGCCACGGGGCGTAATATTTGAGGCTCTGGGCTCAGAGGAAAAGCTAAGCCTTGTGCCACAAATCACACGCTTATCTCCTTCCTAGAAAATATTTCTAGTAAGCATAGGGAGGGGTATTGAATGGAAACTTTGAGCGCGAACGCTTGAACGATTGAGGAATGCAAGGCAAAATGTTTCAGCCTGTCTGTGCCTATTCTGGGATCTTGAAAAAGTCTGGATCTCGTGTCTTCGCATCAATACATGATAGCATCAGGTTCTCAAGCCGAGAAGGCCGGGCATTCCATAGCCTCCCAGAAACGTCAAAATAGTTGCGCTCTTCCCAGGTGCTTTCCATAGAAGAGATCGAACTCATTAAACTACAATTAGAATTGAGGATGAGATATTTTCGTCCGAAGCCCGACTCGGCATCGTTCGACAGGGACTGAGTTCCCGTCAGTTCCACTCGTGCGGAGGAGCCTCAGTCGAGTCGGGAACGTCGCCATAGTCGGAAAGGGATATTATTGGGGTGCTTGGAGGCATTTCAATTCCGTCTCCAGTCCCAGGGCTAGATGACTCGATCCAGGAATTGACGTCCACTGAAAGGGGGGGAAGAGCTGCGACTGGGTTGGGAGTGCTTTGGTGCCTTGTGTGCCCATCTGGTCTTCTCGTTACGGGTGCAGAGGGAAGTTGCGCCGACCCAACACTCGATCGCCTTTTGGTTTGAAGTTCAGGTGAGAGGGTTTCAGGGTATCGTGCTTTCACCGCGCGCTCGTCGATGCTAGGTCGCCGGGAGTGACTGCTGGAGTCGCCGACAGAGCTTGGTGGAGCGGCTATTCGAACTTCAGTGGGCATGTTAACGAGATAAAACTCTTCAATCTTAAAGTCCTGCTGCATCTGTATCATGATAGCGTCAAGAGCATTGGAAACTTGGGAAGCTTCAGGGCGGTCGCGAGGGGGAATGTTCAGCATCTGGCCAACAAGGTGCACCAACGATGGGAAGACGCCTCGCCCCTCGCATTTCTCCTTGAGGAGTTTCAGTTGTTCTTTGACAGCAGGCTTGAGCAGGATGTTGTTGACTTTGTCCCGATACCAGAACGCCTCGTCTTGGTTGCCATGTGCATCTGCCACATTGTCCATTCGCCGCTCCGCAAATCCAGCCACGCCGTTTCCGTCAATGCCAACGATCCACGTCAAAAGTTCCAAGAAAATACAGCCCAGGGACCATATATCATATGGGCGTGACGTCTTCCCCTCGATGATGGCATCGGGTGCACCGTAGACAGCGTCTCCGGTGGAGAAGTTTCTCGTAAAGGGACTGTTCTGCATGGAGCCCGAGAGAATCTGTCCAATCTTGGCCGCCCCAAAATCGCTGATTGAGAACAATAACGCTCCAGTGTCAGGGTTGGTAGTGACCAAGATATTTGCAGGTTTCAAATCATGATGAAAACCAGCTTGACTTCGGTGACGGTCACCCCGCGTCTTTCTCTCGTCGATACGGTCTGGTTGAAGGTCGGCCGGACCGAGATTGTGGATGTGCCTCAAGCCATGAGCCAGTCCTGTCATCTGAGAGATTATGGGAAGCAGTCGCGACTTTGTCCACTCGGGCGATCCTTTCTTCATGTATTTGCGCAGGTTGCAATCCGCGCATCGGAACAACATGTAGCAGATCCCATTCTGCTTCCAGGAGGCCAGGTGGGTCGTAATGTTCTCGTGCGGTGCATCGGCCAGTCTAGCAAGGGTGTCGGATTCTTTCTTGACATTCGCGGGTACATGTGCACTCAAGTCGTAGAATATCTTGAAAGCAAAAGGCTCGTCGTCGAGGTCTGAGAAAGAGTGATGGTCTCTGTCAAGGTGGACCTTGTAGACTTTCCCAAAACTTCCCTTCCCAAGAAGACATTTCGCGGGGTCCTTGTTGTCCCAGAGAATAGGCACGACAGCGCCGTCACGCAGGATTTCGTGTTCGACAGGTCCTTTTCCGTTTCGAACGAACATGTGGGCCGCAAAGCCACCAGAAAATTGCACGGCAGACCTAAACTTTGGGAGATATGACTGATCCGGACAGTCATCCAAGGTGAGAGGGAGATCAATGTCACCGATTTCTCTCTGTCGCATGTGATAGAGGCAGACAAGGTCCAAGTCAACGTAGACACACAGCGCCAGCAGCCGTGTTGCCCACAACCAGACATCTTCGATGAAGTGTTCCAGATTCACTTTGCTGCCACCACCGAGTCTCAACGCCTCTCCGTTGTGGAGGCTTTGGTCGTCGAGAATTAATTTCGAGACAGTGTCCCTGGTCAAAATGTGCGCCAGATCTTTCCGCGGGACGTAAAACTTAGAGTCGAAATTCACTCGAATTTTCTCGTCCATGAAGCTGCGAATTGTGTAGGCATAAGACTTGCCGGAAACTTGTGGAATGTGAAGGGTCGAGTACTCCCACTCAATTTCAATGTGGAAGGGTGCATCGAGATTACGACCAAGAAACGTCAGGATCTTCCGAGGCAGGTCATCGGTCCAGTCATATTTATTCTCCAGTATGCCGCGAGCTGCCACCATCCTGGTGCCATCCTCGACCAGTCGAAACCGACCCACTTTCAAATAGAAGGCCTCCGCGGATCGCCCGTGTTTTTTGACTAGCACGTCGGTGGCTATCGCATGCAAGTCATAGAAAGCTGCTTCCTCTTGGTATTCCACTATGATATCCTCTATCGTAGTGGAAGACTGCTCACGTTTGTAGGCAACGATGAAGGTACATCGCACTTGACTGGCATTGAGACGTGCTGCGCCTACAAGTGCAGCTGCCTGCTCTTGCCCAGGGAGGTGAACATGCTGCCGCTGCTTTTGTCCAACACTGGACGAACGTCGTTTCTGTCGGGTGCGGCTCTGGTTGCTCGTAGAATTCGTTTTGTGGAGAGATAACGAACCCCCCGAAGTGCTTCCGCCACCAGGGTGAGGACCAGGAGATAGAAAGTCGTTGTCTACAGCCTTGATACCAGGAAGTGCATGGGAGATAGATAATTGGCTGGGTTGTGTGTCGAACGGTTGACCGTCGCCATGTTCTGGGCCGTTCAAGTTCGTTCTGGATCTCAACTTGGGACGGAAGAGCTGAGTGAGTGAGAAATTGCCGGAACTGGGTTTGGGGTTCGAGGACTTTGGGGTTGGCGGAGAGCGCCTTGACATCATGGAGAGCCTTATGCGCTAGCTCTAAAGTCGTATTAGAAGGGCTTCCTCCCAGAGGCTGCTGGGTCGAGACGTTCCCACGGCGGAAAGCCTCAATCGGTGCATTATGATGAGCTCATATCTGTGATAAACAGGAGGCGTCAAAGAGGTGGGATGGGAAAGAGTTGCAAGCGAGGTACAGAGTATTCTCAGCCTCATCAACATTACAGAGCCGCAAAAGGGCGAGGTGCCTGTGACTGTTCTCATCACGTCAATAGGCTAATTTTTGTTGATTGCGGGCAACCGGTGAGGCGTTCTTCGTGTGCCACCCACTCTGCACTAATGCATGCCAGATGTGACAGAGGAACGGGCAACCGCTGGGTTACCGGCGACCCATTGGTCGAATCCGCCTTCGACTACTTCATTGTGGCAGGGGCCCCTTCAGCTCCGAGGACATCGCAGCTGACCCAATTCCACCGCCCGCCACTTTGTGTCATCACTCAGCAGAGTTCGGAAGAGGTTCGCCGCAGCATTCGAGCCTCATGTTCCTCGCCCATTTCCCCGCCGCATGTCGATTCCCCACGCTCATTTTGGCTCGGCTTCTCTGCTAGGTCGTCACTGGCGACGGCTTCGGACTGGCTGCCAAACAGATGAATACCTAGAATATATTTCCACCAAGCCTGCCTGCTCGGGTTGGCTTGTATCTGGGTCCAAGCCAGCCAGATGTAGATGGTGACGAGCGTCAGAGGTATTGATGCTGCGAAAAGGATCCACCAGTCGCCAGTCACTGTGATGTTCGCAGAGCCGTTGGCTGAAGTCGTCGAGTTAACGAAGGATGTTGAGAAGAAATTCGATACCACAGTCACCGGTAGATAGATCAGCGTTAATATGGTCAGCACCTTGACGGCGGCAGCATCCTGGGTGCTTTTCTCGGCTAGTTTGTGCATCCGATCGGTTAGTCTACGCATTTCTTCATTCTCCTTACCCGATTCCTGGACGAGGTTTTGGAGAGAGTGCCCGCTGCTGAGATCTAGAAAACTGGCTAGGAGACTGGTGATTCCAGCAAGTTTCGTTCTTGAATTGGTGATCTGGGCTGCAATCAGTCGTAAACTGCAGAGTTGTTGTGCAAAGCTTGTACGAATCAATTCAGTATAGTATGTTGCAGGACTCTGAGATATTTCAGGTGATGATTCCCACGCGGACACCAGTGCGGATAAAGTATCGGTGGTCGCAGTGATGGCGAGCAACGCGTTGAGAAGTTTCTCGTCTAGGATCAAAAGCTCTTGACGCCAACCCGACTCGTGTAGATTGATCGGCCCTTTGTCGCTAGGTGATGTTCCCAACACTTGAGCATGCTGGGCGTCGGTCTCGGCAGAGAGATCGATCAGATACAGTCTCCAGCTTGATATCGCGGATCCAATTAGTAGGTAATGTACTTCGAAGGGACTGGGTTCTGGAGAGGACCCCCATTCAGACACGAGGGAGTTCAAGCTTCGTTCCATATGCTCTGAAATTGTGACGAGAACCCACGAAGCTCCATCTTCTTCAGGTGCATATCGGCAAGATACTGCCGCCTGGCGGAGAGACCACCCTCTAGAAGGAATTTCGGTATCGTTGCGGCCATTCCGCTCCATGAATCGTAAGCCATAGGTGCACTCATGACCACATATGGTTGGCTTTCCTTCCCATGGCAACTGGACAAATCTCAAGGCAGGGGGAGAAATCTCGACCTCGCGGTCCCGTGCCCCAAAGAATGCGACAAAGCTTTCCAGTAGTGGTGGAATGCGTGCCCGCAAGATCAGGTCAGAGAATAGACGACTAGTGATAAGAAGCGGGCCCCACGAGTATCTTTGCCGTACATAGAATACCCGGAATTTCTGGGTTCTGCTGACATAGTCGGAAATCTCCTTGGGTGCCCTGAGCGCAATTAAATTGGTGGTCTTGATTTCATCATCCGCCGTCTCACCCGGTGTCGCTTCGATGGACCCAGGAGCTGGATTTGGGCCACTGCCATGTTTGTCTGCCGATGAGGTCGGGATTTCGTGTCTCGGTATAAGCAAATCGATCGGGTAGACTTCCACCC
The DNA here is from genome assembly GCA_001599795.1 of Exophiala calicioides. Classification (NCBI taxonomy): domain Eukaryota; kingdom Fungi; phylum Ascomycota; class Eurotiomycetes; order Chaetothyriales; family Herpotrichiellaceae; genus Exophiala; species Exophiala calicioides. The sequence continues at coordinate 3,731,067 of BCHZ01000003.1, forward strand.
GCGATTGCCAGTGAGAGGCCTCCAAGAATAAGTCTTCTTGAAGGGATTTCGACAGCTGCGCATCAATGAGGCCCTGGTTGCGGATGATTTTGCCCCTGTAGTCTTGTGTGGGCCCAGTCATTCTTTAGTTCGGTTTAATCGAAGCAAACTTCATGAAATATCCGGCTATTCTGACCTAGTCGTTGCTTGAGACCGACACAGTGGTGAGCGTTCGGGGGTGAAAAGCCTCGTCAACTACCAAACAAAGCAATCCCAGCAAGTCCTGCTGGGAGATGCCATAGAATCGTGGCAGTGCTCCGCCGTACGTGAACATGCCTGCAGACCACAGGCCTCTTTGTGCTCCGCCACACTGCGACTGCGCCCTGCTCAAGAACACAAGCGCCCCACGCTCCGCCACAAAGGCGACTGGGCTGCCCGAGGCTTCCTTCTCTTTCAAAACAAAAGACGTGGGTGCAACCCCGTTTTTGTTCCAGAGCAAATCCAAGAAGACAAACTGTCTGGTAACTGCCCGCAAGGCGTGATTCCGGCCGGAGAAATGGCCGAAGAGTAGCACGGCCACCAGCCCAGATATTAAAATCGCCCAATTCCGTCAGCAGTCTATCCATAATATAAACAACTGATCGCAGACCGCTGTTGCTGTCTCAAACATTCTCCATCAAGCTTCCGCGGCAACATCAACTCCCGAGTGACCTTTCAGAAAGCCGATATGTCTAATTACTCCACTCCTTCATCGACCCGAAGCTCCTCTAGCAGTCTGAATTCGTCCGGTGGCCGAATTGTGCCTGTTCAGCTATTGGACGCTCGCTTTGTTAACTCGGACAAACTTCGACCAAGACTCAATGGGATATTCCCCGACCATAACTATGGCCTCGAATTCTGCCGTGGTCAGTGGCGGATTTTGGGAGCCCCCGAACTCACCAGGCAAAACAAGACGAGCCTCCAGCTTTGAGTATTTGGGTCCTTTTCTCGCCCAGAGAGGCAATACCGCAGGTCGGACGGCTCCAGCACGCGAAAACGAGCGCCATGCTTAGACACTCAGACGGATACGTGGGATTTCATGCTAGCCCGTGCATGATTGCGGACAGCAGGTTGTTATTCTACGGCCCATATTTCTTTCAGAAACACCAAAGACAATCCATTCGCTTCTTTGTCGACAAGTCATGCGTGGCATGTCCAGCATTCAAACCACAGATTTACCCTACGATAATAGCACGGCAATACAAGTCGATAGATTGACATTCAATATCAGCTGTTGAATTGAACAGAGGACTTTTCCCATGATAAAGAGCGAGGACTGTAAGTTTCGGACACTGGCAAGAAATTCTCGATGTATATTTATGAGCAATATATGGAAATACCAATGAACGGGCGCGGGGTACTCGGTCCTCCGGATCCACACAAAACCTGTTGCTTCTAGTCAATTCATGTAAGGATTACAAGTATCACGCAGTGCAGTTTCCGTGGGACTGCTCTTTGACTAATGACCACGCACCCTCGGGCAGCAAGAGGCAACTTCGCCAAGTAGGATTCGTTCCAGAGGGTGACAAGAATAACCAATTGAGTGCAGAGGCCGCCAATCATCAAATTTTCACACGTGAGCTGACAGCCTTACTGCGTAATAAACAGCCATCGCGTCACAGTGGTGGTCTTGGTGGATGAAGAAATTCATGAGCGGACTGTGCTCAGTTTTGAAATGCACCAATGATACAAAGCGAAAACCATCCATTTGGCGATCAAAAAACGTATCGCGGATCCTATCCAAGGGGTCTCTCACGACCTCAAACAAGCAGTAATTTTCAACGTGGAGTATTAAATATATACTAGGTATATACTCAGAAGTTTGAACCATCGACGATGCTGGAGGTGGGGAGCGGGCAACTTCGCTGTTTGGAGTAAGTACTCTTCTTCATCAGAGGTTCTTGGCTCTTACGTAGTCAAGTCCAACGACAAGATTACGCAACCGCTCGATCTAGGTACCTTAGGTGGTTATCTTCTGAAGTAGAGCAGAGCAGATTATGGACTTTTTGTGAACAGTCTTGGGGTTTCATTCTCGCAGAGGTCGTCTCCAGGTTGTTCATCATCGTCATATTGGCCGCCTATCTGTGGTGGCTATCTTGCGAAGGGATCATGGTTTCCCTCCGCGTGCTCGTTCTGGTTCTCGGCCATGCACTGTCGTTATCCTCCGCCACGTCATCTCCAGTGAAAGATGGGCAGATTTTATTTCCCAGCGGGGCAAAGGACACTGAAAAGCCAAACATGATATTTATCTTGACGGATGATCAAGACCTGCACATGGACTCGCTCTCATACATGCCCCGCCTCCAGGAGCACTTGATCGGACGCGGAACATCCTTCCAGAACCATTATTGCACGGTGGCGCTATGTTGTCCATCGCGGGTAAATCTCTGGACGGGCAGAGCAGCGCACAACACCAACGTCACCGATGTCGGCCCTCCGCACGGTAAGACCCGAATTGGAGGACAGCGAAGATACTAGGTCCCTGTTTGATCTGACGGTGTTTCAGGAGGATACCCCAAGTTCATCCGACAGGGCTTCCACAAAGCATGGCTCCCTGTCTGGCTGCAGGATGCTGGGTACAACACTTACTACACTGGGAAACTGCTGAATTACCAAACGGTCAACAACTATGACTCGCCGTTCCCAGCCGGTTTCACTGGATCCGACTTCCTCCTAGACCCCTTCACCTACGAATACCTCAATGCCACTTTCCAGCGAAATCAAGATCCTCCCGTCAGTTACGAGGGCCAGTATTCGACTGACGTGTTGGCCGAGAAGGCGTTCGGGTTCCTCGACGATGCAGTGGCTGCCGGACAGCCTTTCTTCCTGACGATCGCGCCCAGTGCGCCTCACTGCAATATCAACTACTCAAGAGCATTCTTCTCAGACAACCCACGACTCGAGGATTTTCAGTTCTCGCCACCCGTTCCTGCTGACAGGCATAAGCATCTCTTTGAAGACAGTGTGGTTCCAAGGACGCCAAATTTCAACCCGGACGAGGTAAATCATGGTATTTGGTCCCCCACTAAGTGCTCAATGTGATTGACGGCAGAACAGCCCAGTAGTGTTGCCTGGATTTCTGGACTCCCGAAACAGAACCAGACGAATATCGATTATAACGACGAGTTTTATCGAAATCGTCTGCGGGCACTCCAACCGGTGGACGAGCTGATTGACGAGCTCTTTGTCCGTCTCTCGAACTACAACCTCCTCGATAACACCTATGTTTTCTATTCAAGCGACAACGGCTTCCACATTGGCCAGCACCGGCTTCAACCTGGCAAAGTGTGCGGCTTTGAGGAAGACATCCACATTCCACTGATTGTTCGAGGACCCGGTATTCCAGAAGGACTAGTCAGTGATGTTGTGACCTCACACACTGATCTTGCACCGACCTTTCTCTCACTGGCCGGGGGAGATATTCGGCCTGACTTCGATGGCGCTGCAATCCCACTGACCTCGTCATCTCTCTCTGCCGTAGGGAGTACCGGCCGGCATGAACACGTTCAAGTCGAGTTTTGGGGCATATCGATGGCCGAGGGTAAGTACGGGCATGAGATATTTGAGAACCACACATACAAGGCCCTAAGATTGATTGGTGCGGACTACAACATCTACTACAGTGTATGGTGCACAGGAGAGCACGAGCTCTATGATCTCAGAGTGCGTCCATCCCCAGATCCTCATCCTCGTGGTTGATTCCGTGGCGACAGCCCGCTCATTGATTCAACCCGCAGACCGACCCTTTCCAACTGCAAAATCTATATAGCTCGAACCTTTCGTCTTATTTCCCACTCAGCATAGGGCACGACGTTGAGGAGTCGACGCCTAATGGTAGTTTCCGATTATACCACCTCTTGGCCCGCCTGGACACACTCTTGATGGTACTCAAGACGTGTAAAGCCCGTGCATGCACACATCCATGGGAGATCTTGCATCCGGCAGGCGACGTCGCCGACCTCCACGATGCACTTGATTCGCGGTTCGACGACTTTTACGAGATCTACCAAGAGAGATTTCGCTTTACGAGATGCGAAAAGGGATATATCCCTGAAGGTGAGGGCCCCGTCGACGTCAAATCTTTTCCTATCGATCAGATTGGTGTCATTGGGGGCACTATGTGGAGCGAATTCGTTTAACCTCTACTTGGACTTGTCGTCGATGTTTGGAAAATCCCATTGAGCTTTGAACCTGGTCTACCGAGATATCATGAATGAGAATGATATTTTAATCCCACAGTAAATCATAGTCGTGATGCTAGTGGTATAGAAATCGAGGTTCCGATTAGCATGTTGTTTGAGGGGAGATGTTGATTGGAACGGTGGCGGCTAGGATGTTGGTTCCCACGGTGTTTGGATGAGTGAAAAATCAAGAAAAGGTGCTTTTGAGATCGACGAGCACTCGTCTTGGGGGTTTATTGGCTCAGTAACGTATTAAGCTTCTCGACTGCGACTTCGAGGAGTTTTGGCTGGTAGCCTTGAGTCTTTGCGTGTTGGATGATGGAGGTCTTTGGTAAAATGGTCAGCCAAACTACTTCCTACTGTAGGAGCCAAAGACAGAGTCACAAAATGGCAAGAGGTGGATAATAACAACGTACCGTCTTCTCCACCACACCACCAAATTTCTCCTGGGCATACTTCCTGAACGCGGCTTCAGTACCGTCTTTGTCCTCAAAGGCCCGAGGAATGACTTCGGAAAAGACGGTGCTGCCGCCCGCTGCACCGGAAATGATGCTGAACCACTGCTTCTTCTGCCCCTGGCTCATGAGGTCCAGTGCCTTGGCGAACTTGGTTGTCTCATACGCAGAGATCAAATGGATGATGGAATGGGCACTCGCCACGTCTCGGATCACTTCGTCATGCTCCGCGGCCGCGACGGTAGGCTTTCCAACGCGCTCGACAACAAGGTTTTGCCGCCCGGAGTCAAAGCCGAGGTAGTATTGCACGATGCAGCTGTCGTCGGCACTGGCGTGCGTCTTCATCACGGCCGTGATCACATCGCTTGCGTTATTCAGCAAGGGGAGTTCAACATTCAACCTGACCTCTTCATCGCGGATGATGCCCACGTCTTTGTCAATGATGGATGTAGCGGAGGCCATCGGCGGGGTAGCGCTAAGCATTCTCGGCCCCCGGTTCTCAAACATCCAGCTCCATCCCATAACCTGCTTCCCATCCGATCCCTTAGAGACGAGAGTATCGTAGAACTTCTGCGTATCAAGGCCGGAGAGCGCTGCCAGGCCCATTATTTCGGAAGCGGAGGCGATGTGGATGCCACACATGACTTGGTTCAGGGCTTTGGCAGACTCGCCCCCGCCCAAGGTGCCCGGGATGGCGAACAGCGTCGAGCCCTTGCTGGCAAGATTCTCAAGGACGGTCTTTGCGTCTGGTTGCTCTAGATTCGATGGGTCGTCGGAGGCTGTCATAATCGTTAACGTGCCGTTGATGGACCTGGCCACGCCCCCTGAAACAGGGGCATCGATCAATTTAACATCAGGGCGTTTGAATTCATCAGTCAGCCTTGACCGGACTGTTGATGGCTGCGTGGGTGGGATGGTGGCGTGGATTATAACGGTGCAGTTTCGGGGTAGACTATGGACCGCTCCCAGCTTTTCGTCAAAGAGAGCGGAATGAACGTGGTAGTGGTTTGCTACCATCAAGCACACCACGGAGGCATTTCTGACCGCCTCAGAGGGCGAATTTGCGACGGTCGCTCTTGAGCTTGGGATGTCCTTACATGTCGACCGCCACCGGTCAAGTGTTGGACCGTAGATGTCGTATCCCGTGACTGGGAAGCCAGTCCGAACCAGGTGGGTTGACATGGCGAAACCCATCGCACCGAGGCCGATGAAGCCCACTTGGGGGGCAGAGCTTGAAGACATGACTGTAGTATCTGTGAAGTGTGGGGACGGAGCCTCGCCGTGTGGAACGTGGGCGGAGATCAGTGTACGGATGGGCTCTCTCAATGGGCTCGTGCTCAGAAACGATTGAAGTGCGTGGAGGGAAATTGAGTGGGAAAACCCCAAGGTGCAAGAAAGGGGGCAGAGACTTCACTCCGTGCCGATATATATTGTTCATTTCAATGATCAACTTACGGTTAAGTGGCACCAGCGGCCGGCATTCATCGGCATACATACCGGTGCCCGGAGGCTGTGGAGGGGGTTCCCGTGGCCAAGCCAATCACGTGATTGATCACGTGGGTATTCATTAATATCACGTGATATATCACCTCCCACGTGACTCTCGAAACCCCCTCTTCGTCAAGTTGCCTTTTCATCTGCTCAGCCTTATTGTGCACATCTCTTCAGCTGCCAATCTCAGTTTCACCCCGTGTACACCATGGGCTAGAACCTCAGTTTGCCTTGCTCAGCACACCATCATGTCGAACCCAGGATGAGACAGGGCGCAGTGCTGGATACGAAGACTGCGCCTTGCTAACAACTTTACAGGGTTCTCGACATGAGTGAGGCTCTGGCACACCTACCTTCAGTTGCCCGGCTCATTACCCCTCATCTGGTGCAACAAGGCTCGAATCGAAACCGCCCGCCACCCTCCTTGATTAATCAGGCAAAAAAAGGCGTTCATTCGCCTTTCGCATATGTGTTGTCCTTTGCCCGAAGACAGATAAGCCACTGAGTAGCCGGGCAAGGTTCTGACATGCTTTCGCGTCTTTTCTCATCCGACCGGTCACTAGTTCGCCTCGTTTCTTTCCTATCACTCGAGTCTCCAAGGCTCCAGGCATCCAAGCTTAGCTTCGGACGGTACGGTGCCCACCATGGTGTTTTCTTTGCCCTGGCTGGTCTTTTGGACATAAAGACCCGCCGCGCTTGGTCTCCTCTTCACCTACTAGTAGTTGGCTTCTCCTCCCAGATCAATCCATTCCCAATGCCATTTTTCCCATCACTTGACCCTCGAGATAGTAAAAAGACGCAGAAGAAATCAACTCGTCCTAACTATCTCGGAGAGGCCTTTTCTGACGACGCAACTTTGTATTCAGAACGAGGAGCTGACCGGGACCAACATAAGGCCAGGCCTAAGGAGAAGGCGACAAATCACAAGAAATCAGCCCTCGACAAAAAGCTTACACGCGATAAGAAGGTCGTGAATCACAAAAACCACACAGCCAATAAGAATTCCACATACGACAAGAACTCGACGTACGACAAGACTTCGCCCTTCGACAAGACTTACCCGTACGACAAGAGTTCCTCGTTCGATAAGACTCACCCGTACGACAAGAGTTCCTCGTTCGAAAAGAATCCCACACACGACAAGAATCCCGTGTACGACAAGAATCCCACGTACGACCAGTCCACCGAGAAGAATCCCGCATACTACGACAAGGATACCGGTTACGAGGACGCCGGGTCTCCACACGTCAATCCTATAGACATCGACAGACTCCCATACGTCGAGGGTCGCAGTCAAGAGGACACGCTTGTAGCCGAATTCGAGTCCCGATCCCCATTGTACAGGGACGAAGTCAGAGAAGAACCATTCGATAACTTTGACAACTTTGACCAACCTCCCTACGAGTCCGATATGGCAGCAGGTCGGCCTCCACGAGGAAACAAGGTCAAAGACCGAGACAGTATGGACGCAGACGCATTCTCGCGCGGATACCACACGTCTCTTTCAACTGGCCCGTCGATTTACGACCAAATCCTCATCCTTCGACAACACGGCGCGACTGTCAAGTTCGGGTCCAAGTCGTTGAGGACTAACGGCCCCACTCAAAAGAGTCGCGGGCAAACACCTGAGCCCTTCAACGGCGACATCTTCAACCCGGACGAGGAAGAAATCGAGCGGGTCGACGACGCATTGAATAGTGTGGTCAATATTGGGGGTGAGGTTGAATTCCACCCCCTGGTTGAACCATCATCGACCTCCAAGCCTAAGCACTATCGAGAGGCTTACAATGGACCAGGAGACAAAGACCATTATCCCCGCGGAAGCTGCAATTGTCCGAATTGCCAGGATAACCCTCTATATAACCACGACCACGGGAGGGGACCCGCGAAGGGAAGAGGAGGGAAATACAATACCGACCCTTACGACAGCTCTCATAGGCACTGAGGCATGACTGTGACGTGGCACTCTTTCACGGTGGTTTCATTGTGGAACTTGCCTCTTTATGTCTTGCTCTTACGACTTGATATCAGGCTGCTGCCGTGAACCAAGGCCGCGGATCATTTCTTTCAACCCTTGGAACATCCTTCCCCAGGTCCTTTTTCTTCACGGCCGATAACCCCCGTTGTGTTTTTACTTACGCCACTTCTCCGTTGGCCTTTTTTCATGCTGGTACCAGAGCCGCTTCACGGGGGTGTATTCTTGGATGTCGATCAGTCGGACATCCGTTGCTGTCTTTAACATGGGACCCTTCCATATTGATGTATCTTAAGATTTAAACATTAGAAAAATCCAAATTAATGATTTCAATCATGAGAAATACAATCTTTCAATCTTACCTTTCTCACTCATCTCCTCCCTCTGCACCACGGCTCGATCTCAAGGCCCCTGTCGGGCTGAGTGGTAATGCAAGGGTAATCCTCGACCCTTACGTCATACTTCGAAGTCTCTCTCCATCCAAGTTTCTTGACCAACAGGCCGCTGGGCCTTCAGCTTTCCCGCTTGGTAGCATCCTTGACAACCAAGTCTTGATCATTCGTCCATCTGAGATTCATGTGCGGCAACGCCACACCGGTGCCTTCGCAATGGTGAGCCGGGGCTGTTCTGCGTGTGTGGTGACGGCGAGTGACGTACCAGCCTCGCTCGGCTGCCCACATGGCCGCTCTGCCTTTGGGCGCATGATGCGCGTCACGCGTACAAGATGAATATCATCCTCTTCGAAGGACGGGGAGACCTCAGACTTTGATTCCTCTAACCTCTTTCTTGTTCGGCCCAAATTATCCACACGATTCATCCGCACATTTCACCACTGATCGATACCCAGTTGCCTTTGTCCCTCTCACCACAAAACATCTACGTCATGGAAGGAGCAAAGAACTGGTATAACAAGCAGTACGAGAGCTGGGTGCCATGGGCCGAAGACAAAGTCCTCGGTTGGTGGGGTGAGAACAAGACGAGTTACGTTGCCAAAGGTATGATACTTCTCCCGATGCTCACGGCGCTCAAGCAACCCATGGGCGTTCTTGTTTGTTCAACCCAATTCACTCGCTCCAAACCATACATTATTGATGCTCATATTTGCCGGTCAGACAAACTCTCCCAGACCAAAGTCACAGGCGACAAAAACGTCGATGCCATCCAAGACGGCATCAACGAGGGCGTCGGCGGCCAATTCGGCAAGGGGGGCATCCTTGAGGGCGTGGGCAACCTGACTTCCAAGGAGGTCTTCACCCGCTCAGAAAGACAGGGCAAGAATGACAAGGGAGGAGTACTCTGATCAATGCCATTCATCAAGCATGGTTTCAAAGGAGGAGGAGGTCGAGGTTTTGATGAGTATGATGAAGACGGATAGAATGAGCTTCTGCGATGAAGGGCAAGTTCAAGTCTTCAGAATATCGGGCATTCTAAGGCTGATCAATCTGCTCCTGTTTGGTTGAATGATTCCCACCTGTCGGCGACGAGAATGTTTCCCACCATGATGCCGAATTGGGTTCGGTAATGAGGATATGACCGTTTCACGATGATTTGAGATTATAGAACTCAGAACGAATCTCCCTGTATCGAATTCCAGTCCTACGCCGCCGATATCGTAGACCGCAGCGCCATATCCAAGATCTTCAGTGCCTTCTGCGGCCTAGACATCCTAGGCCCAATGGGGTTTGGGGGCCCTTAAGGCGGGGGGAAGATACACAGCAAGGATTTGCTGTTGTTCGAAGGGGGTTTCAGTTTGTCCACAGGTTACCTTGTTACCTAGGGATGCAGGAGGCTGGTCTGATGATCGAACGAAGACGAAACGATATTCAGTGTTTGTGTGGCGAGTGACCAAAATTCGGTATGGTGCTCGTCTGACGAGGGTTCTCCTCCAAGGAAAATGGTCATACTTCACTGAATAATTGGTCATTAAAAAATATGCTTCTTCGTCAGACAAGTATATTTAATTCCCACCTACCATTCCACATTCGTTCAACGCGGTCATCATCTCTTCTGATCGATCTCAATCAAATCTACCAAACGTGTTCATGCTCGTCGCGCGGATGCTGAAATACATCCTTGGCTAGCTCGTGCTTCCATTACACAATACCCTCATTGAGGATTATCGCCTACCTGGCATCCTCTGACTGGGATGGGACATCCTGCCTTTGACGTCTGGAAATCTGTCTTGATGACTGTAGATGTACTAAATACTGTTTCCTCTTTTACGAGCCAATTGGTGGCCTCTTCATCCTGTTCTAATCCTGAAGGCAGGAAAGTAGCTGCTCCTCATTCCGGATTTTCTTTTCACACATACAAACACAAAGAAAAAAGTCTTTCCCCAGCCGAATCCGTACTATGTCGAAACCAAGGTGCTCAGGCCTGATACCCAACACCAAAGCAGTGCGAGCTTTAAGTGGTCTTTGCTACAGTCACCTTCCCCTTCTGTCTTTTCTCCCTCGCGTACTTCCACGCGCGACTGAACCCCGCCGTGATGGCACCCTTGACACTTTGCGTGAAGCTCGGCCATCGAATCGTCGACTCAATAACTTGGCGGACTTCCTCTCGCAGCCCGCCGCCTTCAATATCTCGAGCAATGCGCTGTTCGAACGGTCCACCTTCGCGTTTCCGAATTCGTTCGGGATCCTCATCCTTCGTCTTCGCTAGCATTGTCATGAATTCGCCTCGAGGAATCTGGAATTTTGACTGGTACTCGAAATACAACTTTTGACGGAAGGCGTTGGGGAGACGGCGGACCATGTGGCCGCGGGTGACGGGATCCATGTTCTGTGCCAGCTTTGCATTGACGGTAGGGTCGTCTAGCCACTTTCTGTCAGAGCAAGCTGAGTCGTTGAACGAGATGTTGGGCAGATTATCAATCAGCGGCGCGTAAAGCCGTCGGAAATGGGGCAATTGATTCTTGACAATGTTTTCGACTTTTCGAGGGTCATCGCCACCAACTGACATGCGCGGGTCTCCCATGTAGGAAATTCCAGCAATCGTCGAATAGAGGTCATTCTCAGTGAAGTCGGGAGGTAGTAAGAGTAATGCTGTGCGAACTGCGGCGATGAGGTTGACCTGGTTTGCTAGGCGGACGGCTGGGTTGTCTCGTAAAATCTTGACAGGTTTGTGCAACCGACCAGCCAGATAAAGGGTATTCCACTCGGACAGATCTTGGCACAAGGTGTCCAAATTGACGACGCCGTACTTGATCAACGTTCCATTCACAGTAATATAAGGGTTGAAATACACCCCTGCGCCGAAAGAATCTTGAACCTTGGAAACAGCGTAGGATCCAAGAGAACCAATACCAGAGTAGTGGTCGCGGTGTTGTGTCAAATTCAGCGAATGCCAGTGCTGGCTATACGAGACTCCAAATATGAAATCAATCATCTTTTGGTTCCCACCTTGCATTTTCGCTATCGCATCGGGTGGCGAGGGATGAAGATCCGTTCGTCCCCCATCCTTTGCGGAGCTCTGCGGGAAGACGCCAGAGCCATAGGCAAACGCGTACCGAATAGGTGCTCGGAACTTCCAGAGTATCTGTCTCAAAGCCTCTTTGAATTCTTCATTTATGACAATGTGTTGATTCACCCCAAAATTCTCCCCCGGCAGCTCCGAGAACTTGGATATGCTGAGATCGGGATTTTCTTCCCAATCCGAAGGGTGGAGGGTAGAGGAGTCTGATTTCGTGGAGCTATCGGAAGAAGGCGGTCGTTTCTCGGAGGTACCTGGAGTGCTCGAAGAGGACTGTGGGTTCACTGGGGAGGACGTTGGACTCTGCTTCGCTTTGGATGCATCGAAGCCAGGAGGTGGGCCAGGATCTCGTCTGCGGCTCTCCTCAACCGTTGTAAAACGACGAGCGCCGTAGGTAGTAGGCAGACGTCGAGAAAGGGCGAGTAGAGGAGTTCGGCCCGAGATGCTGTAGAGCTCGTGTAGGCATCTTTTGCCCAAGATGCTGGGAACGACTTGGAGGGTCATCTTTCAGGTGCCGATGTATAGGGGTTTGAGGAAATGGGCATAGTCAATGCTACCGCCTGCTCAGCTTCATCATAGTCGTGTGCGCGGACTTTGTGTGTTTGTTGGTCCGCCTGCTCCGCGCCGAAGTTGACACTGTCAGTCTCAACAATCTTGCGTCATTGGTTGGCAGCTCCAAAACCAATAGAGACTCTACGCCTTCAAGACGCACGTGATCATGACGACAAAAGCGGAATAGCTTGGTCGGAGTATTATGTCATCCGCCAAGCGCAGGACGCGGGCTGGACTGCTCGAATTCGGCATCAACAAACAAAGCAAGCCATGAACGACTGCTCGACGACAGACTCTCACATACAACAACAACCTCACAATGGAGCACTGTACTCTTGATGCGCGTCTTGCCACGTTCGAGCCTCCTTCGAAACGCTCAAAACTGGGCTGGCCGCACAAAACGCCGACGGCCGAAGAGCTCGCCAAAGCGGGATTCTACTACAAACCCTCGAGCGCAAGCAATGATAACACCATATGTTACCTGTGCGAGCGGTCTCTGGACGGATGGGAAGCGGATGACGACCCTATTCAAGAACACCTCAAACATTCGAGTGACTGCGGTTGGGCGATATTGATGAGCATTGGGCAAGATGGAGGTCGGGACGTCGACCAAATGGAAGACCCCACAGGACAACAAATTGCAGATGCACGAAGAGCCACCTTCTCAACGGACTGGCCTCATGAATCCAAACGTGGATGGACATGTAAAACCGAGAAGATGGTGGAAGCTGGTTGGTATTATGCGCCGACCCCAGACAGCGACGATTTCGTCAGTTGTATACACTGCAAGCTGTCTCTCGACGGTTGGGAACCGAAGGACAATCCTTTCGACGAGCACTACCGCAGGTCACCCGATTGCCCATTCTTCCACTTCGCAGGGTCGACGGCGCCGGCAAAGAGGCCAAAAGCGAAGAAGGGCCGCGCCTCAAAAGCATCACGCACATCAAAAGCTTCAACACGGTTATCCACCCAATCGAACACGACTATGTTCTCGGAGGCTCCAAGTATAATCGAGATACCGGATCTTGACGAATCGATAGACACGAGCACAATGTCGGTCATGTCCACTGCTTCGACAGCAACAGGAAAAGGCAAGAGGAAAGGAGCTGGAGGTAAACCGAAGACTACCAAGTCAAAACGAACCAAGACGGCACGGTCGACGAAAGCAAAGAAAGCAGAACCTGAGCCCGAGATCGAGCCGGAAGTGACTCGAGAACCCGAAATACCCACAGAAATAGGACTAGAGCCAGAACCTGAGCAAATGTCGACACCTACCGCGACCCTCCCACCACAACCTCCCACACAACAGCAACCCTTACCCAGCCCAGCGGCCAGCCCCGAACTAGTCAGTTATCCAAACATCGCTCAATGTCCTGAAATCCCGAGCGAGCCTCGACATCTGAGCCCCATCGGCGTACCTCCCGGACCGTCACCAACGCCGGTGAGAATACGACAACCACCCTCGGTAACCAGATCTACGGCGACAGCCACACCTCGAACAAACACCAAATCCCACACCCCGGCTCACACCGCTCGCTCACCGGAACCGACAAGCCCCTCGCCCCTATCGGACATCGAGAACGCCCCGCCCAGCACACGTCCGGCCTCGGTGCGGCCGCCGCCTCCTCCTTCGGCAACCAAGGCCCAAATTCAAACCATTCCCCTCTCCCTTTCCACTCCTCCTACCGTGGCGATCCAGACATTCACGCCTGCCGACATTGAACTCATCTTTGAGCCCACCTCTCCGCAACCAGCGGATATTTTCGCGTTGGGCGTGTCCGGCGGGACCTTGTCATCGGACGAGCAGAAGATGACGATTCAAGAATGGATCGAGTATGTGGCGGGGCAGGCGGAGGCGGGATTGAGGGCGGAGGCGGAGCGCGTAGTTGGTGTCTTTGAGAAAGAGAGTGCACGGGCCATGGGTATCCTGGAGGCGATCGAGTGTATTTGATCTAGGCCGTCTTGAAGGTGACGTTGAGACAGGCACGGAGGGCTTGACGAACTGCGATGTTGATGGTTTGGGACGGTGTTACGGACCTGTGGCAATTTTGGTACAGCAGCGACATGCAGGGGGGCGTGCTCGGATCAAGGTCGCTTTGGAACCGGCGTTTGGTGGCGGTGGCGGTGGGGAGAGGAGATCGCTTTTTCCCCAACCTCCCCAAGGTGCAGACACGTGTGTATGTTTGTTTACGGTTATAGTTTGGGGCATAGCCAGAGGGACAGAGGCTCTGGGTGTTTCTGGCATGACAATCACACCACACAGATTGGGAGGTTTCGGTTCAGGTCTCCATGCGAATTTCAGGTTCTTTGCACGCTTCTTCCTCTGGATAGAATGCATGTCTGATATGTTTCTATGCCGGCACAAGGACAGTGATTTCTCGAACTTTGCGAATTTGGGTGTCTGGCTGTAAATGGACGCTCAGGGCATCGCTTTTCATTTCGTCTCTCTCTCTATATCTCATGCTCACATGTTCGCCGCCGCGCATCCTCGGTCTGGTCCGATGCGATAAGATGTTCCTGTCGTCGTCGTCGTCATCATGGGTCTGAGAATTATCAGAACCTAGTCTTTGCTCGACGCACACTATAGCCGCTGCGAGGTTTTTTTCGTCATTCTCCCCATGATGGCGCTATCCGCCACACACACACTCTCCTCCAAATAACCAGTCCAGCATCAAAGGGCAAGTGTAGAAGATATACAACCACGAAAACCCGGTGGCCTCGTTTTTTTTCTTTTTCAAACCGCGATATCAGCCCCGACGACATCCTTCTCCTCAATCAGCTGGCTCTTGGGTTTCGTGCTGGTGCCCGCCATGGCGGCGTCGAGGCTGCGGAATTCTTCGAGTTCGGCGATTTTGGCTGCGGACTGGTGTTAGCAAATGATTTTCTCATGTCTCGGTCTCTGTTTGTGGTCCTACCGTCTGTGACCGGGCTGGTGGTGAAGATGGCTTTCTCCCTCTCGCCCAGGCTGGGGTAGATGCCGTCGTTGATCAGAAGCTCTGCGACTCCGCGCTTGTTCATGTCCTTGCCCTGCGACGCCAGCTCGGCGCGGGCCTTCTCTAGGCACTCATGGTAGTAGCTCGAGTGGTTGATGTTGCAGACCTGATCCCAGCTCTCGGACTTGTGGATTGGGCAGAAGTAGCGCGAGCACAGCAAGCACGCCTCGAGGAACTTTGTCGTCGGCGAGAAGTCGCCCGGATTCTGCTCGTCACACAGATAGCAGGACTTGACGAGCGTCAGTTTCGCCTTGGCCTGTTGTCGCTGCTGCTCCGTTGACGGGCTCGGTGCCGGTACAGATGCCGGCGCTGGTCGGGGGGCAGAGGTCGCCGTACCGGGGGTGTTGATGACAATGGTAGGTGGGGCTGGGATGGACGACATCGTTGGAGGATCGTTCGGTGGTTGCGAATGTGAGAGAGAGTGTGTGTGTGTGTGCGTGTGTGAGGAGGGACGAATGCGAGGCTCCAATGAAGTGCTAGCAAAAGGCTTGAATTGAACGAGGAGGATTTCAGGCGGGATCGAAGGAATGCTGAGCAAGGCAAGAGGAATCCAAGATCAACGGACGCAGTGGTAAGCCTGAAGGTTGAGTATACGAAAGGCGAAATTCCCAAGAAGACTCCCACACTTTGTTCAGCTGCTTACTCTCTTGCTGCGGTAGGGGTTCTGGGCAAAAAGATATGATGGCCAAGGACCCAAGGTCTTGCGGGCTGGCTTTTATTTGGTTCCCCCATCTCACCTCCGAGACTCATTCCAACACTCACTACTCACTTATTCAGCTCCGTGACTCGTGAGACGCCGCAGAGGCAGAGGCAGAAGCTGGGCGAGCAGCCCCCGCAAGCTGACTGGCGGGTTACGAAGGTGGCTTGCTCTAGAGGCCAATCGCTCCGTTGTTGATTGGCCAGAGGCGCTGCTCTGGGCCTCTGGCACGCCTACTGCGGCCCCCCAGAATCAATATTACAACTTTACCCAGTACCATTACAAGTATCAAACGGTTCACAGACCTCTGTGGCTGCTGACGCCCGTCGCTAGGGGACGTCTTTCGGTGCCCGAGGGGATCGAAGGTGCAAGAGCCCAAGAGCCCAAAAACCCAAGAACCCAAGAACCTACTGGGCACCTAGGTAGGTATGACACGCATGACAATCATGACGAGCATGACGGGCATGACAGGCAGGAGCTCTCAGTGATAAGCTGCCGGGCTTCAGGCGCCCAACACGGAAGACTTGGCAGCAGATCCTGATCTGCGGGGACTAAACATCTACTAGTGGCGGAATGTCGGCGTTTCCTTCCTCCGGTATATCAAGTCCTCCGTCCGCCCACTAAGTAATTACACCACGAAGTACTCCGTACGCACCCACCAAGTGGCCCATGGGTTCCTTCAAAACAATCCTAACTCAGTATTATGATTCCTATCATCCACCCTCGCCTCCTCTGACGTAGAAGGCTGGCCGATCAGCAGGCACAGCTCCAAAAGAGGCACGGAGGCGGCTTTGTGCATGACGAGGTGCACGTCCATCTTCATCGAGCTGTCTGCCAACCGCCTTTCGCCAGTCCGTAACATGCAAGCTTTGACCCCTCTCGTGTTCTCTACCGAACTCAATCCTTTGGCCTTCGTGGCCTTCCTTCGGTCGACTTGAATTCGTTCCAATGGCGTTACCCGCACCCTGGTCAAACCTTCTCGCAAACGGTGATAAACGGTGACACAACTCCTGAAGAGAGGTCACTCGGCATGTTCGATAGGGCGTGGGCTGAGAAAGAGGCCGGGACATGGGAAAGAAGATGGCATTCAGAAAGAGACTCACCACTCATAAACAGTGTCCCGCTTCGGGCATCGTGAATCACAGTCGTCGTTCCGGGCAGAACCTCCAATGCACTATCCTCGATGACTTTGGAGAGTTCATACTCATACTTATCAACAACATCCCTGTTCAGTCTCCTCACTCTCCACACTGTCGAGGGCGAGGGCGGCGCGTTCAACGGGTCATTGAATGCAGCCATACCTTGGAGAACCTTGGGAATGGCTGCGGCAAAGATGTCACCGTTCGTATCCTCCGAGAGGTTGTCGATGGGATAGTCGAGGTCAATGTAGTGCACCTTGACAACCGAACCGTCCGGGGATGGTTTGAAGACTGTGATCCCTCCAACTGCCGCGCTGGGCACGTATAAAAGCCCATCGCTGCCGAGATGGAGGCCATTGGGAAACTTGAAACCCGAGGCCACTCGTTTACATGATCCCCCCGAAGAGCAATACGACACGTCCCCCGTCGCCAATATCGGGGACAAGTGATGCCGCTGGAGACCGTCAGAATGCTCCCGGGAGATTACCTGATGCTACTCACCCATCCGGCCTTGTGTGGACCATGGTCGTTTGTGAAGAAGAACCCGCCATCCTTGAGGACGGCGATGTTGTTGGGCGTTGCAATTTGCGGATCCGCAAAAGTCTTGACATGTATCATCTCATTAGCACCGGGCTGGGTTGCAAAGACGTCAATCGTTGCATTCGCTCCCACTACCGCATTATCGAGCAATTCTCCTGTCTGCACATCAATCGATGGACGGGCATTGACCAGCCACAATTGAATCTCGGTCCCATCCGCGGAAGTGCTGGTGGTGCCCGTCATGCCAACCACATGAATACGGCCGTCGCCGTGGACACCTGAAAATCCTGGCGTTTTCAGTACTCGGTACGTGTACTCTCTGTCACTTGATGGATTGTCAATGTTCATGGCCACAACATGGTCGGATAGAGACCTGGCCGACGCATTTAGCCGGTGGACACTATTAGGTAGCCTAGTCAGCACAGTCTTCACCAGTGCTTTTCATCAATTCCTTGCGACAAATGCAACCGACCACCGCGTTTCGGTCTCTAGGAATCCCAAGAGGGAAACCTACTTGGGCATCCAATCCCGTCTAGCGACCGAATCCGAACATGCGAGGAACAAGGTCCGGGACTCCTGATCCAGCCACATGTCCTCACATGCCTGGATGTTTGGGTCTCCGGCGATCCGGTGGCACTTGTATGGGAAGTCCGAAATGGGTTGGATCGTGCGTCCAACGCCCATGACGACGAAGATGAGGTCATGAAGAATGAACTGGTAGATCGCGGCGCCGATGGCGATGAGGATGGCGAGAAGCTGTAGCTTGGAGGCCATGGTTCAATGCGGATGTTGTCTGGAACTTGGGCAGAGACTCAGAAAGTCAAGAGCTGGCGTTTGGCGGGAGGTCTAGGTTTATGTCTGTCCCCCTCTGTTCCTGTCACCGAGGAGACGAGCGAATCGTCTCCGATCGAAGTATTACACCTAGGAGGCTAGGACTGTTCTTCTCTTCCACAAGTCTTGCGACAATTCAAAGCCAGGGATCAAGAACCCCCTCTCATTTACTAGTTCATCCTACCCCGGTCAGTTGATATGCAGCTTGTGTCAAGTATGTTGACAGATTAGTGCGCTGCAGTCCCACGTACAGATAGCGGGACATGTTCGGCCACAGCTTGGAGTCGAACACGGGGGGCCTCGGTTGTTGGCCTCGATAAGTGGTAAGGACCCCGCACCCCTCTTCATCATCTTATACATGTATGGTATCACTTTGCAAATTCGGTAGCAGTGCCCTATTTTTTTAGGGGCTTGAGTCTGAACCGACTCGAGGGTTTAATTTGAAAGAAAGAAAAGTGATTGTTCCCCATGGACGGTCCAAGTGGAAAGAAAGTCCGGGTATAATAGATGGATAGTCAAAGCAACCCTTTTTCGAGACTACGTAGGTGCCCCCTCATCAAGTCATCATCTCAGTTTGTCCGGCCTGTTTATAGCAAGTATTCGTCGTTGCACTCGCGAGCCATGACATCAAACATGGGCTTCGCCGAAAACCAACCAGCCCTGGGGGTGCCGACGCTCTTGTACGTGAACGCGGCGTCTTCCTCGTCAATCTTGACCGTCTCGCCACCGCGGCCGGCGGCGGCGGCGTCGGCCATGAGCTGGGTGTGACAGCACCTCTCCAAGCTGACAAACCAGAACAGGGTGGCCTCGATGGTCTGGCCGCAGGTCAACAATCCGTGGTTCTGCAGGAGACAGGCCTTCTTGGTCCCGATGGCCTTGGCGATGTTCTGGCCCTCCTCCTTGACCAGGACGACGCCCTTGAACGAGTTGTAGACGGCCAGGTCGTTGTAGAAGGCACAGCTGTCCTGCGTGGTGATGTCGATGGGCCGGCCCAACGTGCAGAAGGTGCGGCCGTAGATGCTGTGACTATGCGCGGCGCAGAGCACGTCCGGTCGCGCCCCGTGCACCGCCGCGTGGATCATGTATGCCGCCGTGTTGAGCAGGCGGTTCTCGCCGCCCTCGACCACGACGCCGTCGTGGTCCACGCGGATCAGGTCGCTGCGCCGCATCTCGCTGAACGCCCGTCCGAACGGGTTCACCCAGAAGCTGTCCGGGTACACGGGGTCGCGCAGCGTGATGTGCCCTGCCACCCCCTCGTCATATCCGTACTTGCCGAAAATACGGAACGCCAACGCCAGTCGGCCCTTCAGGTACTCGCGCTCCTCGTACTTGTCCGTGAACCGTGGCGGCGCAGGGAACTTCTGCATCTGCACCGGCACCGTGCCTTGGGTGACGATCGGTTCGGACGGTGTGTCATAGTCAACGGTGGGGGTCGTCTTGCTCGTCGTTTCTGTGTAGGTTGCTGTTGGCGGAGCCATGGTGATGACGACGCTTCGACGATCGGATCTGGCAGGATGTCAAGCAGGTGGGAGTCGGGTATCTCTTTTTTGGATGGGTGGACTGGTGAGGTGTGTTGGGATGGTTGAAAATGATGGAAGAGACGTTTGGAGAAGATTCAGGGAAATCGCCACCATATATAACAAGTCATACTGAGGCGTGGGGATGTCCTTGACATGGGGGGGTTATGGCGAAAGATACGACCTCCACCACGTCTCTCCAGTCGATCATCAATGACAAACTCCGGACCTCACGCCCTGCGGAGACATTGCATTGAATCCTCCACTTTCATTGGCTTCCAGTTCGACTTCCCATCGACGTCTCGGAATGCCGGGCGAATAGTATGGCTCCGAAGTTTGATTGCCCATTGCCGATTTTCCGTCAAATGCTCAAGATGGGGGGGCAACTCGCTGCCGTGTGCAAAGTTGCCAACTTCCGAGGCTCAGTCGTGATTTTCAAATAAATTACAGGGCATTGCACTCCGTAGACGCTGCATCTCCTTTCGACCCGGCTTGCAAACGCCTAATCCAGGCATCGCATGATGGACGGCATTGAACAATTTTCCTGAGACTGACACGGTACACACCCGCTTTAGTCCATGGATCCCTGCCGGCCGAGGCTGTTTGGAGGTAAGATTTCTTCGAAGTATTAGACATCTCGCCCCTCATGAGCAACCCATCTGTTTCTGGGTGCTCGAATGCTGCATTGTCAACACCGTCTTACAGCGCCAAACAGTTAGAGAGATTCTGATTCGTCCAGCAGGTGATTTTAGCCTGAATGCCGCAATGGAACAAAAAGAACCCGAAAAATAGAAAATAGGGGAAATCGGTTTAACTACCTCCTTTTGGCTGAAAGAGGCTAGAAAGAATCTCCGCCAAGCACCTACGGGATCCACCTGCGCTAGCCTACTTCGTCTCCCCAAGTTCTTCCGTAGAAATTTTGGATCGCAGCCATCTCAAGACTTCCATTCTCTGTCCTCGACAACCAGTTGACAACTTTTTTCCTCTTCTTTGATTCTTCTCGCCGCTCCTTCGCACTGCCAAGATACCCTGTACAGTCTTTAATTCGCCTTCTTTGCCTTTGGTTTTGTCAATTGGCCCTCACATCCTCTCCAAGATGTACGGCGCTGCCCGGCAAGGCCGTCTGGTCCTCAGGGTCCTGCGATCCATCCCATCAACATCTACCTCCTCTCCTCTAGCACGCGCCGTTCCTTCGATTCCTCGAAGGTATCCTTCTTCAAAACCTCCCGGCGTCAGCCACTTTTCCTCATTTTCTCAGTACCGACAACAACAACATGCCGCCGCCGAAGACCTGGGCGCCGAAGACATCTCCAATGTCAACCGCGAATACTCCACATTTGCGGAACTTGGGGAGGCAGGTATCATTGACAACCGTGTTGTTGACACGCTTGTCAATAAAATGAAGATACACACAATGACTGAGGTCCAGCGTATGACCATCAACGAGTGTCTGGACGGTACCGATGTCATCGCCCAAGCTCGTACTGGTACCGGCAAGACCTTGGCCTTCCTGATGCCAATCGTCCAACGCATTCTGAGAGATCCTGTTGTCAGAGACGCTCAAAGACGACCATCCATCGGTGACACCAGAGCATTGATCATCTCGCCCACGCGAGAACTAGCCGAGCAGATCGCAGAAGAGGCGAAAAAGATTGTTCGGGGAACGCCGCTTCAAATTCAAACAGCTGTCGGTGGCACTCAAAAGAACTACCACTTGGGGTTGATGCAACGAGTCGGTTGCCACATTCTCGTCGGCACGCCGGGCAGAATCCAGGACCTTCTGTCCGACCCAAGCAGCGGTGTCCGTCTTGACAACATCGAGACGTTTGTTCTCGACGAAGCTGACCGACTTCTCGACATCGGATTTTCTGAAGACATCGCCGAAATCCAGAGGTTCATGCCGGAGCGCAAGACGAGAGATCGTCAAACTCTCATGTTCTCGGCCACAATTCCTCGATCGGTTGTCGGTTTAGTCAAGGATACCATGAAGCCCGATTTCAAATTCGTTAGGACGGTTGACCCCAACGATGCCGCGACGCATGAAAAGGTGCCTCAAAAGGTGGTCTTCCTGCCAGGGTTGCAGAATCAGGTTCCAGCCATTACAGAAATTGCTCAGCAGGCCATCAAAGCCCACAGGGATGACCCCGAAAACAACATGCCATTCAAGGCCATCATCTTCTATGGCTCAGTGAATGAAGTGAAACTAAACTTCGACATCCTGAAAAATATGCGCGACCCAAGTCAAAGCAGAGGCGGTCTCTTTGCACCACACCCACTTGCACCCTGCAAGATCCTCCAAATGTCGTCCCGGCTCGACCAGAGACAGAGAACGGCAAGCTCGCAAGCGTTTCGAACTGCCGAAAGTGCCATCATGGTTTCCACTGATGTGTCAGCTCGCGGAATGGATTTCCCCAACGTCTCACACGTCATTCAACTCGGCGTTCCCAAGCACACTGAAGACTACATCCATCGTCTGGGACGAACTGGACGTGCCGGAAAGGGTGGCCAAGGCTGGCTTCTTCTCCAGGACGACGAGCGAAACGAATTCCGACAACTCAGGAGCTCGATGCACGCTCAGAACTTCCACGAAGATGAGACTCTAGCCACAGGCAAGCTGGACATGACGCAGCCTTCGGAGCTTGCCCCAGAGACAGCCCAGGTGATGCAGATGGTGGAAACCGGTGTCAGAGGAGCTAACTTTGCCGACAAGGCAGCTACGTATGTCAGCCTGATGGGAACGTTGAACCAAGCGGGGGTCCGACGGCCGAAGCAGGCCATTGTCGACATGGTCAATGATCTCGCCAAGTTCGGCTGGGGCCTGGAGCGCACTCCATATGTTACCAACGTGTGGGCGCAAAAAATGGGATTTACTGGATGTCGAAACCTGGAAATCCGAGAAGGGCATTCGTCGGATGAGGGCGGCAGCAGCCGGTCGTTTGGTCAAGGCCGAGGGAGAAGAGGAGGCAGAGACGACTTCAATCCCAGCGACCCCTTCGGTCAAGAAGGCGGCTCTCAGCCCCGGTTCGGTAACGACCGCGGGGGACATGGTGGTCGCTCAAGCTATGGCGGTGGTCGTGGCGGCAATGATCGTGGCGGATATGGCGGCGGTCGCTCAAGCTATGGCGGCGGTCGTGGCGGCAATGACCGTGGCGGCAATGACCGTGGTGGCAACGACCGTGGCGGCTTTGGTGATCGTTTCTGATTTGTCTCATCCTGTGGAAGGCAGGGCTTATCCGGAATGGCGCTGGGCCGTCACTTGGCCACGTCTGAGCAACCAGGCCTCGGAACGACCTTCGGTTCAAAGGGTGGATGAAAGGCTTTACCTCAGGACAAACGTTGGTTAAGGTGTGGAGGATTTTGTCTACCACCCTCAGAACTTGTGGACGATCGACGAACACATCCTTCACCTCACCGAGACACCCACCTTATATCTCTCTCGTCCTCTCTCCCTCGATCTCGACTCATCTTCTCTCCTCATCTCCTCACCACTACCACCACCTGTAAAATGCCAAAAACAGGACGGTTTCATTCTTGCGTGTTGTTTCCTATATTTACCCCAGCACAGAGAAGAGACGATGTCTATCGTCTCTGACCTCGATATCCTCCCTCGGCTGGCACCATCATATGAGCATTGATGTCCTCGGAGCCGGTGGCGTTGGTGTACTCTATCTTTCTTTCAGCTATGAGGCCGGGGGAAGGGAGCAGGAGAGCAGAAGAGCAGAAGAGCAGAAGAGCAAAAGAGAGCTTCTCTGTCTTTGCCGTTGATTCCCTCCTGGCCGAACCTGACCTGGATGGAGTAACGTCACCGCCTTCTTCTGCATGTGTGTTGTGTTGTGTGGTGTGGTGTGTGTCTATAATCTGTGCATGTACGTCTAGATGGAATGGGATGGGATGGAACTCTTGTACACCAGCGAGCCTCTTTTTTTATCAAATTTTTTCGTCTTCTTGTTTACGAATCCTGAGCTGAATTGGGACTGCGAGGCGACGGGGTCACCGAGGATAGATACCAATCAGTAGCGAGCGAGAAAGGGAGGTGCGGGAAGGGGAAATGAAAAACAGAAACAATCTCCTCTATTAATCATTAAAACATTCTCTTCAGTTTTGTGTGATTCATATTTCCTTTTTTGGCGTCGACGCTGATGCTGATGCGGATGCGGATGCGGATACGTTTGGGACTAGAAGTGACGCTCCTCACTCCTTTTTCCCAGGCCCTCGCTTTTTCTAACCGGACGAGTAAAGATCAAGAATGAGTCTTCCTCCACTCGGCAATCTCACTTTGACCAATCTCCCTCAAGTCACCGACGTTGGCGACCTCACCGGTGACGGCGCCCTTGACCATCTCGAAGCCGCGGCCCAACATGGTGCCCGTGGGCAGCGAGTAGGTGGCGGTGACGGCATCGACCTTGATGACGCCGATGCGCGGGTCGTCCTCGCCGCCGTCACGCACGCCGTCGCCCAAGTCGCCCAGCCAGGCCTTGAGGGCCGGGCTGTAGTATTTGCGCACGATGCTGCGGTCCGTGAGGACCTTGGCCGTGCCGGAGATGCTGGCCCATGAGCCCGTCGTCGGGGCGATGAAGGAGATGTTCACGTGGCTGTCCGAGGCTAGGTCGTCCGTCTTGCCGCTCGCCGTGTTCGTGTGGAAGAGGAGGTCGACGCCGCCGGATTCCTACGCCCGATCCAAAAACAATGCGTGTCAGCCTGTGGTCCCTTTTTCTCTTCCTCTTTTTCTTTTTTCCTGTCCTCAAACAGAGTCTCGCTGTGGTGTGGTGTCCGTACCTGTGCAGCCAGCGCCATGCACCTCGACACCAGCATGCCTGACTCGGCGACGCGGGTCGTCATCATGGCGAACTTGGCCGACTTGACGAAGGCGCTGAGGTCGTTGATCTTGGTCTCGACGCCCGGCTCGTCTTTGTTCTTGGCCGTGTACCTGGTTTTTTGAAGATATCGTCGTGTTAGTGACGCGTGGAGTTGGTCGAGGGGAGAATTAGGAGGGGGGCTAGTGGGTAGAGGGGACGAACGGGTCGGCTGGCTGAGAGGAAGTCATGCTGGGAGTTGGTGGGGGGGTAGGAGGATGTCCAAACGATGGTTCTTTCGGAATGGTAGGTATGAAGTCAAGGAAATCTTGTCAGTGGCTGTGTCTGGCTGTGGAATCACAAGTTGGAGAACGAGAGCATAACCAGACGAGTTGTTGAAAAGTAAATAAGAAGCAGGATTGTTCATCTGGTGTCATGTGTGACGTCGACATTACCTCAAGTCCCTTGGCTTAGTGAGGAGAAGATTGCATTTGGATTCAGGTCCTGGATTCACAGTGCGTCACTGGAGCCATGAAGTCATGGACAGGCTCAAGTTGTCGGTTGATGGCATGCACAGGCCACGGTACGGAGCGACTGTTGCGGGTGGCACTCTCCATCTCCGCTGCCCGCTTGCTCTAAATTTTAAAAAAGGAGGGGTTTCATCGGTGTGTATACCTGCATACCCAGCAATATCCTGGTGGCGGATGCGAGCGTGAATTGATGCTATATGAGAATGATCAGTGTGTGCATTCCGTTGAGTTGGTTGACGAGGCTGCGTCGATTGGAGGAATTGATCTCCGGCCAATGACGTCAACACTCCTTAAATATAAGCGAGACTGCTGCCATCGCCATCGCCATCGCCATCGCCATCGCCAGCGCCAGCATAGTTACATCTGCTCATGATCCTTCCCACCGCATCCATTGTAGCCGGCTTGGTCAATTGATACGGGAGGATCTCCACAAACCGAGGAACCATATCCCTCATACCTCGCCTGTCTTCGCTGTCTTCGCGCTTCGAGAGTGCCACTCCAATATACAGTGTCCCTGATAGTCGTCTTCGTTCTCGTCGCCCAGTAGATAGCTGGGAAGAACTGAGGTATAATGTTTCAGCCTCAGCCTTTGTACTCGTCGAAATCTAAATCGTCGAGGGGTAGAGACCAGCACCCGAGTCAAATCATTAGTGAGCTGCTGGATGGATCCCATTTCAACCGCGGATTCGAATAGCTGGACATGTCGCACAAGGCCGATCGCCATTGCTAGCCCCCAGGCTCTGGTTCTCAGAGTCACATGTGTTATATGGCACTCTGCTGCGGCTGACGCATTGCACCTTCGGCGTGACTCCACACTCTCCATTCGACAGACAGTTGTGGTGAGAATCGATAAAGACGGGCTTTGCCAGGAATTGTTCAACACCTAGATTCGCGGTCAGTCCAGCTACCTCGTCACCACTCAAGTGATGATTCCCAGACGACCCTCCCATTCATCTTCCTTCTTGATTCCGTTTTCCGCACCGCCTTTCCGCCGCTTTTCATTCCGCTTCCGTCTCTTCTCTTCGCGTTCGGCTTGGTCAATCTCTTCGGCCTTCTTGATTCGGGCGTGGATGTCGACTTCGCCCATCCTCCTATCCTCCTCTTCCTGATGTCTCTTACGGGCCTTGAGCATTTCCAGTCGCTCTTTCACATCTTGTAATGTGGCCCTCTTCACCTGACCTGACTGCCCGGTGGCGATGAGATGCTGTTTTGAATTCAGATGCTCGATGTATTGCACGTTGTCCTTGTATGTGAGATCGCAGGCCTCGCAGTAGAAACCAGCACCCTTCCCTCGTTTCCCGATCGAGGATCCTGCGGGCACCAGAGTGCTCTTGCCCACCATGCTGGCCACATCTAACCTGGAGCCTCTCGCGGAAGTGGCGTCGAGTGAGGAGAAGTCGACCGGCTTGTGCCATTTCTTGCCTTCTAACTTGGCCTCATAGCGAGCTTTGCCTTCTTCTCTGCGTTCCTCGTTCTCTTTCTTTGCCTTCGCCTCATATTCGGCCTTGTTCCACGTCCTTCGGAAGTCGGTGTCGGAGGCAGGAGCCGTGTAGGCTGACTGTCGGTCCGCCATGATGAGGCGTGTAGAGATGTTTGGAGGAAGGCAGGTTGCGGATGCTGGGGTATCTCGGTCAAATGCTGTGTGGAGGAAGTAAGATGGTGGTGATGGTGGCGATGGTGGCGGTGGTGATGTGTTGAAGGCAGCTTGAAGTCTGCCGACTGCGGCAGCGGCACGTCCTCCAGCTGCGACAAGACTTGCCTGCGGAGAAACTTCACCTTTTTTTCCACCCGCTTCAACAAAGTCACTTTGGCGCCGTCACTGTCGCCTTGACTGTCGGTCTGGCTCTGAAATGACGAAGAAGTCCTCCCCTTTCGACCTGGCCAAATGTGCCAGGCCAAACATCCTCAAACTGCACCCTTACCGTTGTGCCCGAGAGTCAGTGTTGGCCCCGCACTCGCGTTGTTTCCACTGACTCACATGCCCAGCGACTACGAAAACGACGGCAAGAACATCCTCCTTGATGCCAACGAGAATGCCTACGGTCCTGGCCTCGCACTTGACCAGAATGGTGTCTACGGAAGTCGTTCGACAGTTGAGCCTCAGATCGACTTCCTGGGCCTGAATCGATACCCCGATCCCCACCAAGTCACATTGAAACAAGGGTTCTGTCGCTTGAGAAACACGCACACGCACACCGACAAGGAGTTGAGAGCAGAGAACCTGTTCTGTGGAGTCGGCTCAGACGAGGCCATCGATGCCCTCCTCCGGTGCTTTTGCATCCCGGGAAGAGACAAGATCTTAACATGCCCTCCCACGTATGGTATGTACGCGGTCAGTGCCGACGTGAACGAGATTGAAATTGTCCATGTGCCGTTAAATCCGGACGATGGATTCTCGCTCCAGCCCCAGAAGATCCTAGACACGCTCTCGGCAGACAGCACAATCAAACTGGTCTACATCTGCTCACCCGGAAACCCGACGGCTAGCTTGATTCGCAAAGAGGATATCCGACAGGTCCTTGAGCACCCTTCGTGGAATGGCATCGTGGTGGTGGATGAAGCATATGTCGACTTCTCGCCCGATGGATCTAGTCTGGCTGAATGGGTTCTGGAGTGGCCCAACCTGGTGGTCATGCAGACCCTAAGCAAGGCGTTTGGTCTGGCTGGCATCCGACTGGGCGTTGCCTTCAGTAGCCCCGAAATCGCCGCCTTGCTCAATAACCTGAAGGCTCCTTACAACATTTCCAGTCCCACCAGTGCCATTGCGACCGCCGCACTGGAAGCCGGAAATGTGGAAATCATGCGACAGAACAGAAGGAAAATCCTGCAGCAAAGAGAGCGGCTTCTCGAGGAACTGCCCCGGATACCAGGGGTGGGCCGATTCCGCGGAGGGACCGAGTCCAATTTCTTGCTGGTTGAGATTCTTGACAAACCACGGGCGCAGGGCGGTCAACCAGACAATGCAACGGCGCTCGCCGTGTATGAAGAGATGGCGGGGCAACGCGGAGTCGTGGTTAGGTTTCGGGGCGAGGAATACGGATGCAAGGGTTGCCTTCGGATCACCGTGGGCACGGAGCAGGAGGTGGATCGATTTCTCGACGAACTGCGGTCTGTCCTGCAGCAAAGCCTGCGACGAGGGTCTGAAGTGAATGGGGTCAATGGGGTGAAATGAGGCAAACGGCACGCAGAGGCAGAGGCAGACGCAGGCGCAGGCGCAGACGGCAACAGGTGATATCATGATGCAGAGATAGACGTAGCTACCCAGTACATACTGTCCACCCAGTACTGAGA
Source organism: Exophiala calicioides (assembly GCA_001599795.1). Classification (NCBI taxonomy): domain Eukaryota; kingdom Fungi; phylum Ascomycota; class Eurotiomycetes; order Chaetothyriales; family Herpotrichiellaceae; genus Exophiala; species Exophiala calicioides. The sequence goes on from BCHZ01000003.1 coordinate 3,759,541, forward strand.
TGCACATGTGGAAGCCATACTTTAGTCGGTAATAGATTTGCCTTGTTCGCCTGGCAGATCCCCCAGGCGGCTTCGGGCACCATCCACCACTCAAGTTAGCTGGGTCGGCCCCTAGCGGGCTAGCGCGAGGTGCCTAGGCGGCCTGGGGCCCTGGAGGAGCTATGCCTAAAGCCGATAGAAGTAAAGAAACACCCGCTTGGATGGTGCCAACACATCAAAACTGTGCCGTCACTTGCAGAACGACCACAATTCAGCCCACAAACACCACGTCGTTCTGGCCGTTCTGGCCGTCTCCCGGCACAACTGCATCCTCAACGGCTTCTAAACCCTGCCGATCAGCCTTAGACGCCTTGGAGCCTAGAGCTTTTGCATTGCGCAGGAACCGCGACCACAATCACCCCCAAACCCGCCTCCTTCCCTCCACCGTCAACGCCTTCAATTTGCCGTGTCAGCGATAGGCCCATCTCGATTCCTTCACCACCACGCGCGAAAGAGCCATTTCCTGAAAGGGCCCGCCAGTCACCCGGAATCGCTTGATCTGATCATCTCATCAATCAGCCCAGCAGCATATCTGTTCGCCTCAACCATCCTCCCCACCCATCTCTAGCGGCTGCTTCTCACACCACGATCCCTCTCATCCCTCTCTCAATCCGCCAAACACAAGCAATTTGATCTACACGCAGTTGAGTTCGCAACTCGACTAGTCCGCGTACCGCTGACGGCAGGATCATCTCACTCCCTCCTCACTCCCACCTCTCTCCCGACCGGGTCCCTCGCCCTAGACCGTATCTGCGGAATCATGTTGAATGAGGCCAAGAGAAGGACACTGATCGGTGCAACACAACTCTGAGATCGACGCCTTCGCGGCGATTTTCACCACCCGTCCTTACAATGGTCAAGGCGGATGTCAAGCGGGACTACTATGCGGACTTGGAACTGCCACCGACGGCCGATGCCGAAGAGGTGAAGAGACAGTTCAGGCTACTGGGTAAGAAAAGAGGGGACCCGTGGGTTGAATGCACCGACTTACAGTGGCAGCGAAACAATATCATCCGGATCGAAATCCTGGGCGTGAAGTCGATGTCGTACCCAAGTTCCAGGCGGTTCAGGCCGCCCATGAGATCCTGAGCGACCCTGTCGAAAAGGCCAAATACGACGCCGGTCGGGCAAGGCTGAATTCTCGCAGTGCTCCCAATCCCACCTCGAGTTACCCATCAGCAGACCCCTATAGCTTTCCAAGGTCCGCCGGCCCAAAACCCGCAGCGGCCAGCCCGCAATTCCCATTCCCTCCCCCTCCCAAAGCGAAGGACCGACGCCCCCATTTCACCACCCCCAACCAGAGGCCGCCGCCGTCCACCGGGGCTGACAAATTCAATGCATTCACCCGCGCACCGCAGACGTGGGACCGATCCAGATTCGACGACGCAGCCAGGGCCGAAGCGGCACGTGTCTTTCCTAACCTGAGGCCGACACAGTCGCCGCAGCAGAGGCCGTCACGGCCAACCCGTCAGCATCCTACCGCACCCAAACCGTTCCCGCCTCCGCAAGAGGCTCCCCATGCTCCCAACGTCCCTCCCACGAGTTTTCCCGGGTTGTCAAGAACTGCCAGCACAAGGAAGCAGAATGGGTTCACCGCGGCGGCTTATGGCGGTGACGACGCCCAGGCGCCGCGGTCGTCGGCCTATTCTTACATCAGAGGAGATCGCGCTCAGGCACACAATCCTCACATTTACGTATCCGAAGGTTACAATATGCGGTCGCCTCCCGTGTCGAGAGCAAGACCCGCCGTCAGTCCTCTCCGCCACACACGATCCTCGGAACATGACCTGAGAAGCGACGACCGCGCCGGGGGATCTCGACCTTCTTCCAAGTATGCAGGAGCGGGTGGTGAGAGAACCGACCTTCATGGAGACGGGCTGCACCGGTCTGCCAGTGTACGAACTTCGCCTGTGGATCCTCACTGGGACGAACGCGGGCCGTTCGGTCGGTCGTCGGCTCGGTTTGAACATATCCCACGGCATCGTAGTGCAAGCCCGGGCATTGGCAAGTCCCAAACCCACGCCGAGTTTTCCGACACGTCGTCGAGCGACGAGGAGACAGTCAACGTGGAAGTGCGACCCAAAGCGAGACCAGCCAGCCGGCCGAAAGCCAGGACCGGGGCCAGTTTTCAGGCCATGCCCGGCAATGATCCCGCCCTGACAGGTCAATTCCCCAACACCAACTATACCAAGATTATCCCTGACGGCCAAAGACAACATGCCTTTCCGGAGGTGAGAGAGCCGATGCGCAAACCATGGCCGGACATGCCTTCCCCTGATGTCGAGGTGCCCAGGCCCGACCACTCGGATGGATTGGGAGGACAAGGTGGAAACCCAGATGGACCCAAGTATGCTCCCTCTCTTCCGCACTCCCGTCGTTCATGGTCGCAAGATCTGGGATTCAACCGTACCCCTCGCAGAGGTCGATCTTTCAACGGTCTTCCGGGCTGGGCAGTCCCGTCGAGTGTCTTTCCGCGGACAACGCCTCCGCGGCCTCGCAAGCAGACTGGCCACGTTTCCCATGCAGGGCCGAGTCAATTCCCGAACATTACCCCTCTCCGTCCTTCCCGTTTGCATGAGACTCAAACTGACTCGATTGATAGCCACGACGCTGGTCCGCCCCATGCGAAATCGAAATTCGAAGAGGCCGAGTGGAGAGACCTCAATGTGAAGGATATCTTGCGCCCCCCAGACCCGCAGATGCGCAGGTCGCCTTCCAAGCCAACCCGCAGCGCCAGTAAGCCCACGCCGGTTGCCCGCGGTCGGGGACTGTCAAGAGGAAGAGAACAAGAGAGTGATTCGTTCCCGGAATCATCCAACGGCCACACCACACATAACCAGGGTGGCGACGCGACCCCAGCTGTAAACGACAAATCTTCGGCGTTCCAGCAGGGGAAGCTACCTAACGACTGGGCATCAAGGGTCAAGACGACCGGTCAGGCCGCACCCAAGCCTGCTGGCCATCGGAGCCCCCTCGATTCCGAATCAATGGCCGGTTCCCGAGAAGAATTTGTGGTCGTTGAGGATTTGATGGATGTGGATGAAACACCGTTGACGAATGGACACCGAGTCCCCCCTTCCAACGGGATTCACGCGGCTGATGCTGGAGGGTCTCGCCGATCGTCCAAGAGATTTTCGGAGAATGGAGGAGTGGACTTGAGGGAGATGTACCAACAGGCCCCTTTCGCACCCGCGTCAGCCGGACTGAAAGACATGGACGACCTTGCCCGAGACCTCCCTTTTGAATCGCGCCCAGAGGAAAAGGTTGAGATAGACAGCAAGCCCTCGACCCGACTTCGTGCGCTCAATCTCCCTCGACCGCCCAAGCTGGTCATGCCGCCAGCGGAAGACCGACTTGACCAAGCCAACTTTTCGCAGTACATCAACAACATGTCAGTGTACATGCACGAGTGGAATCATTTCAACGCCAAGATGATTGAGCATTTCCGAAACCGGCAGGATCGAGTCTGCGGCACCATGTGTCCGAACTGGATCGGCATGAAGGGAGATGGACCCGATGCAGACACCGTGGACCACGGCGGTGACCAAAAGGCGGGATACGGGGCCTACATGCAGTGGCTACAGGACGACGCGCAGTGCCGGCTATGGTGGGACCACGCCAACGAAGAGCACTTGCAGTGTCTGGAAGATCTGGGCCGGATTAGAGAGAAGGCTAAGAAATCCTTGCGGGTCAGCTAGGTCACTTGGGTCACTTGGGTCACTTGGGTCACTTGGGTCGCTTGGGTCACTTGAGGTTCAACGAGAGGAGTTTGATTGACGGCCATTCCTGCACGCATCGACCTTTGCGGATTGTATTTGTACAGATGAGATTTGTGGAGAGGGCACGAGGGCACGAGGGAACGAGGGAACGAGGGAACGAGGGAACGAGGGCTGCCGTGGCTGATGGGCATCAATGGATATGGATCCAGCCTGGAGGAGATGCAGCGCGAGCGATTCTTTCTGACGCAGTGACTTGGTGGAGAGGCTCTGGTTGCATGCGACGATGCTCATGGGCCCGATTGGATTCTGCTCCGATCTTGACGGGATTCATGTGTGTGGCACTGTGGGGACTTGATATTCCTTAGTACCTCCTTAGGGCCTACTAGGGGTTTAGATGTCTATATGGACGCCACCACTAGCCTCTGCTTATAAGTAGCCCCTCGGCCCTCTGCTTACGAGACTCGTCAGAACTCAGGACTCCCTCGGCGAAATATTCGCTCGTGTCTCTGGAGATGACGATCCCAACACTGATTGTTGTCTCTTGACACGTTGCGATGTGGAACATGACGATGAGGGGTCGAGGGGTGCACCTTGCAGCACCTTGCAGCTCCCGTACTAATAGCGACGTGAACCTGCCAGCCGCGTGAGGATTCAGGAAAGAAAGGCCAGTCTCTCTCTATCTCTCTCTCTCCCTCTGTTGTTTCTCCATCTCCAACACCTCCCACCTCCACCCCTCCCGTCACCATGACCACCATGACCACCATGACCACCAGCACCACCAGCACCACCACCTCCAAACAACCTATCCAGCACGCCTGGTGGAAGGAAGCGTCGGTCTACCAGATCTACCCGGCGTCATTCCGGTCGGCCCATGGCGGGAGTGGCAGTAGCAGCGGCACGGGCGACCTGCGCGGGATCATCGAGGCGCTGGACTACATCGCGCTGCTGGGGGTCGACGTGGTGTGGGTGTCGCCGATCCTGCAGTCGCCGCAGGTGGACATGGGCTACGACATCTCCGACTACCGGGCGATCCACGCCGGGTACGGCAGCATGGCGGATCACGACGAGCTGATCGCGGGTCTGCACGCCCGCGGGCTCAAGTATGTCATGGACCTGGTGGTGAACCACACGAGCGACCAGCACGAGTGGTTCCGGCGGTCGCGGGCGTCCAAGGACGCCTCCAACCCATACCGCGACTGGTACTACTGGCGGCCGGCGCGCCGGTCGACGACGACGGGCGAGCGTCTGCCGCCCAACAACTGGGAGTCGGCCTTCTCCGGGTCGGCGTGGACGTGGGACGAAGGGCGGCAGGAGTACTACCTGCACCTGTTCGCGTCGGCACAGCCGGACCTCAACTGGGAGAATCCGGCGGTGGTGGCGGCGGTGCACGAGACGATGCGGTTCTGGCTGGAGCGCGGCGTCGACGGGTTCCGCATGGACGTGATCAACTTCATCTCCAAGACGCCCGGCTTGCCCGACGGCGCCGTGACCAAGCCGGGCTTCCTGCAGTCCGGCGTCGAGCACTTTGCGTGCGGCCCACGGCTGCACGAATTCTTCCGCGGACTCGGCGCCATCCTGCGCGAGTACGACGCCTTCTCCGTCGGCGAGATGCCGGGCGTCTACGACATGGCCGAGATCCGCCGCGCCGTCGGCCAGGACCGCGGCGAGCTGGCCATGGCCTTCCAGTTCGAGATCGTCGACATGGACCACGACCCGACCAAACCGTCCAAGTGGTGGCCGCGGCCCTTCCAGCCCCAGGAACTGCGCCGGCTCGTCGCCAAGTGGCAGACGGCCATGCTCGACCACGCCGGCTGGAACGCCGTCTACATGGAGAACCACGACCAAGGCCGCAGCATCTCGCGCTACGCCGACGACAGCCCGCCCAACCGCACCAAGTCGGCCAAGCTGCTCGCCGCCCACATGGCCCTGCAGAGCGGCACCCTCTTCGTCTACCAGGGCCAGGAGCTCGCCCAGATCAACGTCCCGGAGTCCTGGGGTCTCGACCAATACAAGGACATCGAGCTCGTCAACCACTGGAACACCACCGTGCTCCACGACTACCCGCACGACAACGACATCCAGGCCATGTTCCGCCGCCAGTACCGCCTCATCGGCCGTGACAATGCCCGCACCCCGATCCAATGGACCCCGGACCCGGACACCCACGCCGGCTTCCTGCCCCAGGACGCCGTCGCCGCCAACCCCAGTCTCCAACCCTGGATGTCCATCCACCCGGACTTTGAGGCCTGGAACGTCCGCACCCTCCTCTCCGACCCGCACAGTGCCTTCCACTACTGGCGCCGCCTGCTGCGCCTCCGGAAGTCTCACAAGTCTCTCCTGGTCTACGGCGCCTTTGACATGCTGGACTTGCACGAGAACCGGAACCCCGACGTCATCGCCTACGTGAGGTCCGCTGAGCATCCTACCGCCGCGCCGGAGTCTGCCAAGCCATCCTCAACCAACGGCGCCGGCACCGGCACCGGCACCGGCACCAGCAGTCCAACCACATGTCTCGTCGTGACGCACTTCGGCGGCCAAGACACGTGGTGGACGGTGCCGGAGAAGGCCGCGACCGTCCTGTTCGGTCCCGACGGTGGTCTGAAAGAAGGTGTCATCGTCGACGAATTCCGGAATTACATTGACGAGGCCGAAAGGGAAATCAAGTTCAAGACCGACGCCGACGGCCAATGGTCGTTGAAGCTCCGCCCTTGGGAGGTCCTCATCGCCATGGCTTGAGTGGGTTTGCACCCCAAGTCTGATTCCCAAAACAATTTCCAGACCGAGTCGTGGACGAGACCAAAAGTTTAGATCATTGTTGACGACGAGAGTATACTACTACATACCACCTCTCTTTAAGTCTGGTTGCCAAGTAGGGACGGGACTCTTGGCCACGTCCAATGTACTAGTAATAATCCTCTTTAATTTATGGTTTCTCGTCATCTTAACTGACACAACATACTCTCCCGACAGTCATCACGCTGTCAGTGGGCCAGGACGGAGAGACGGACGTCAATAAGGAACCTACAGACAGGACGGCGGCGATACGGTTGGCACCTGGCTAGTCACAGCAATCAATTATGAAATCTGGCTGACCTTCCTCGTTATTTCATATCGATACAAGAAGTACAAAGTCCTTCCAAATGGCGCTAGACACTGTATAATGTACTCGAATCCAGACTTCTCTAGCCATCACAAAGGTGTGCAAAGCCCCAGTCGGTGTTAAATGAGTTATACAACCCACCAAATGGAAGCCGGTTGACTAGTTCCCGTCCGAGTCTTTGATTTTTCTAACCTCTACATACTGGGTACACTGCGTGTCGAATTACTAGAGAAGTTAAAGGTAAGGAGAATGCCGTGTATAAGCGAGCCTCCATTTCATGTCCCTGGCTTGCGCCATAAGTGTAAGGAGGTGGACCAAAAAGCCGACAGGGTGACGGCGGTGGAAGGGATATATATAAATCAACAGTGCCCCGCCTGGTTCCACATTTTCAGTGGAATTGATCATTGTCTTCGTGGGATTCGTGGACTTCATGTTCTTCGGCCTCGAAGGCCCGGATACAGTCTTACACAATATTCCATAGATGCTCGCAGAGCCTTTGGGCTACTCCCCGGTTCCTTGTTGTCTTTGGCCGTTGAGGAGAACCGTGGGAACTGACGGCTGCAATGAAACACAAAGGGTCAGCACCGGGTCGGCAAAATAAGCACTTCAAAGATGGAATACCGTGGTGAATGGAAGATAGAAAAAGGAGGCACACACCTTCTGGAGATACTCGTCCAACTTCTCCTTCAACACCTTGGACCGGATCGGTTTGGCCAAGTAGTCGTTCATGCCCGAGGCTAGGCACTTTTCTCGGTCCCCAGGGATGGCAGACGCCGTCATGGCAATGATCAGGGCTCCCCGGACAGCATCCAGAGGGTCTTTCCGGATTAGCTTCGTGGCTCCGTACCCGTCCAGCTCTGGCATCTGCACATCCATGAGGATGATGTGATATGGCTTTCCCTCTTTTGCCTTCTTCCGCACGCCCTCCACCGCGGCCAGACCGTTGTCGTATGCGTGGACGCACTCAACCTTGAGATTCTCTACGAAGCGGATCGCAATTTTCTGGTTGATGGGATTATCCTCGGCGATGCAAACCCGTAGTTTCTCGCGAGGAATGTTGGAGAGGCTGATGTGCGTTGCTGTACTCTCTTGTCCGTCAGCTTGCGCGACGGCTACGCTGTGAGTCTCGGAGTCGGCTTGGTGGTCGCCGGCGAACACGTCCGACTTGGGTTTGGGGAAAGTGAGCGAGAACGAGACCGTCGTGCCAACATTATGCACACTTTGAAGCTGGATCGTGCCCCCCATCGTTGATTCCACGAGAGACTTGCAGATACTGAGCCCCAGCCCACTGCCGCCGTATTTCCGCGCGGTGCTCGCATCGGCCTGGCTAAACGGCTTGAACAACTGGGCCATTTGGTGTGATGGAATGCCGATGCCAGTGTCGCGCACCCAGAACGTGCATTTGGCTGCGGCGTCGGTTTCCCAGTCCGTCTTCGCGCCGATGGTGATGGATCCCTTCTCAGTAAACTTCAAACTATTTCCGATCAGGTTGCCCAACACTTGATGCAGCCGTATCGGATCTCCAAAGACTAGCTGTCGAGGAAGCTGGATGTCCTGGATTATTTCGACTTGCTTGGAGCTCTTGGTCTTGTGGTCCGTCGGTACTGATCGAACGACTTTCCGAACGGTCTCGTCTGGATTGAAGGCGACAATGTAAAGTTTCATCTTGTTAGCTTCAAGCTTCGAAAAGTCCAAGATGTCATTGATAACGGCGAGAAGTAGATCCGCCGATATTCGGATCGAGTCTGTATACGATGCCTGCTCGGGGTTGAGAGGACTGGCCAGGAGGAGTTCGGAATTGCCAATGACACCATTCAGTGGTGTCCGAAGTTCGTGCGATATGTTGGCCAAGAAGATCGACTTCGCCTGGGCGGCCTCTTCGGCAAGCCTCACGTTGCGGAGGGCTTCAGCCTTTGCCATGTTGGCATCATTTTCGGCCACGAGGGCTTTGGCGAGTGCCCTTTTCTGCACATCAACCATCGAGTTGTTGATCGCGGAGATCTTCTCCACCTCCTTTAGCGTCAATGCATTGGAGTAGCTGATCCCGATTTGATTGACCAGGAGCTGCAGGACCGTAAGACTGCGGTCAGTGAAGGCGTTGGGTTCTCCTTCGAGATACAGAACTCCGAGAAGTGGTTTCTCTCCATGACAGATCGGCATTGCAATGACTGACCGGCTGTGAGGGTTTTGGGTGAACCAGGCATCGCTGACATGGAATCGCTCATCAGATATCAAGTCAGGCAGAAAGATCGTTTCTCGGAAGCGTGTGCAATAGAGGATGACACCTTCCACCACCAATGCCGTCTCGCTGAGCGGAACGCCGGGTATGTGAGCCTTGATCCCTTCTTCAGAATCACCGCTGGCGGCAATGGTCCAGCCAACCGATTCGTCATCCTCTATGATGATGGCCGCCAAAGACGCGACACCTTTACAGTTCTCCAAAATAATTTCACACATGGTTTTCAGCAGCTGGTTCACCTGCAAAACGCTTGAGATAACCTGTGAGCTTTCCAGGATTGAAGTTAGATCTAGGATATCAAGGGTGGGGGGTGCCCCCGGTCCCACGTCCGATCTCGCGGAGCGCTCTTGCCAGACGTCAATTCTGTCGTCTTTGTTGACGGCCATCGAAGCTGGATTCGGGTGGGAATCGTCTTCGCCCTCCTCGACATTCGAAACCTTCGTCGGTGCCAAGTATCCGGCAGTTTCGGTCTGGACACCGGCGTCAGACGTGTTGAGTTTGGCCGTGGGGCCTCGCAGGAGAAGGCTATGCTCGTCCTCAATGTGTTGCGCGACTCCAACGGCGCCCATTTGTTGATAGATCCTGATGGCTTCTCGTAATGCGCCTCTTGCGGCTCTCCGCGAGCCCGTTCGCAAGAAGAACCCCGCCAACAAGTGATTACCAATGGCTTCTTCGAAATCAAAGCCTTCTGCCGAAGCATGATCCATAGCCTCTTCGTAAAACCGCAGAGCTGCCCGGGGATCATCTTCCATCTCGGCAATCTGGGCAGCAAGCAGCTTGGACCATGCCAGATAGTTGATGTCTGTGACGACCTGCCACTGTTCAATCTTCTTTTGGAAATATTTCACGAGATGCGCCGTGCCGACCATTTCGTCACGGAGAACGGTGTCGGAAAACAGGTCACCCGCCATTGAATCAACGGCTGCAGACGTGTCGCGAGGTGCGAGGCGCGAAGCGTCCTCTAGCTTCCTCCACATCTGACCAGCGAGAGAAAGCCCTTGAAAGAACATGACAAATCGACTGTTACGCGCGGACCAGATAGAATCGACCCTTTTGAGACAAGCATTTCCCAATTCAATCGCCCTTGTGTAGTGTCCATACAGGAACAAAGGAGCAATTTCAATGCTCTCATACATAAGCATCGGCCGATCGCTGTCATTCATCGTGGTCGCCAACCAGGCTTTGTATCGCAACGCGTCGTGGTACTCATCGCTCATGATCTCCAGAGCCTTGTCCGTAAATGTCTTGCCTTGAAGAGCACGACAGACCTGCCGGATTGCGAGGACCATGGTACCGCCCGGGCTGTCAAGGTGCCAGTTGGGAATTTCCTCACACCCGAACGTGCATAGTGATTCGAGCTCGACTAGATTTTCCGAGGCGAGGAATTTGAGATTGGCGGCCAGACCAAAGTTCAAGATGGCCGCCATCCTGTCTCCAACCTGGATTGAGTGTTCAAAGGCTCCTTCCAACTGGCCGATTGATGTTTTCAGAGGGTGTTGAAGGTGTGCGACAAATATAGAGTACAGTGCCCTGCCTCTCCCCGTTGTATTTGGATCCCGCCACCGGTCCATGAGAGTGAGCGCGATGTTGCTCATTTTGATGGCAAACTCAACTTTGTTGAATCTGGTGATGCAAATGAGAGCCAGGTCAAGAAATCCCATCCCGGCTTGGGGAAAATTGCCGGTGCTGAGATACGTTTCGACCAGGACCAGAGTCATTTGATAAAAGGTCAATGTATCGGACCAGAAAGCAGCAGCAGTGGCCTCGACGAGGACGGAACCGACAGCGGCAAGATGTGGCGACTCCTTTCCGTCATGTTTATCAATCAGGCTTTCCGGCTCCATGGACTGAATAATTAGGGTCAGTCGTTCAAATTCTACGTCACACTTTTGAAAGGTGGGTTCGTCGTCAACCTCATTCCCCAGGATTGCGAGGCACCGCTTCAGTGACCGGAAGGCCTCGGTAGCATCTCCTATTTGCACAAAGAGCCGGGATTGTAGAATCCATGAAGGAGCTTTGTCGACAGGAGTTTTGCCGTTCAAGGAGATCGCTATCAGCAGATCATAGGCCTCTTGGTACTGTGCCATGTACAGATAGAATTCGGCAGCCCTGGTATACAGCTGCAGAGTCTCATCGTAGTATACATCTGGCGCTGTATCATCCCACGGATCAGCCTGCAGGAGTGCCAGGCAATTGGTGTAAAGCTTTTTAACCGCCGATCTTGCACCACCCTCAAAAGCGCTTTGGGCGCAGTCAGAGAGCGATCTTCGAAACGCTTGCCGGTGTGGTACAAGACGCTGTATTATAGCAGTCGATTCACAGATGTGGGATGCTGTGATGTCGCGGTACTCGTCGTTGGAGGAGTAATACTTGAGAAGAGTCTGCGCAATCACAAAGTGCATCGTCGGGGCGTGCCATCTACGCAGCAATGCTGCAACTTGGATGTACCGGTCATTGGCGAAGCGGAAGATATCGTCATCCTGCGTGGCAACAATAACAGTTGCCTGGATAGCTGCCTGAAGGCCCTCCACAGCATCCTGCTTCTGAATGGATAAAGGGCATAGACTGCTACACTGTGGGGAGCATTTGTCGGCGGCAGAGTTGAATTCGCCTTTCAGGAGTAACTGGATCAACTCGAACGAGAATGATGCCCCAAGCAACGATGCCCAAGCAAGAATCAACCTGGAAACGGGCGGAAGCTCGTCCACGCGACTGGTGACAAATTCCTCGATCAGAGTGTGATCATCATGGTCAGCCTCGAACTGATTGAACAGTCGGTTGAGATCGAAGCGCCAACCGCGTTCTCCATAGTCATACCATACGCATTGTTTCCGATGGCATATATCCAGCATTTCCCTCATGTAAAATGGATTACCGGAGGTCTTGGATTGAACGGCGCTGGCCAGTGGCATAACTTCAGACTTCGGTCGACACAAGGTTGCCGCAATGTATTGCGCAACATCGTCCTGGCTAAGGGGACTGAGACTCATTTTGACGACATTGACACCGCCATTGTTCGCATTCCCGGGACCTCCTTTGTTGGGGGGGTCTATGATGCCTTTGATCCTCTCAGACACCAGGTCCTCCGGTCGATGGGTTACAATCACGACCATCTCTATTCGAGCCGAGACAAGCTGTGTAAGTAAATCTAGCGATTCATCGTCTGCCAACTGAATGTCGTCTAGACAGAAGCAGATAACCTTAAAGCGAGCAAATATGCGCAAAACATCCAGGCAGATAGTTATCAACCGGTTAGATTTCGTAGTGGTACCCACACGAAGAAAGTCCTGCGAGCTCTGAGCACCGAGAGCCTTATTGTACATACTTCCATTCGAGCTGGCCGGGGATGATTCGCGTGTCCGTAAATCACGCCTGAAGGTTTTATTGTAGTCAGGGGGCAGTTGATCTGAGCGATTTGGTGAGGGACCGCCGTTGGCGTTCAACAGAAACTCAGGAAGCCCTAGCACTTTGTGGATCAACGGCCAAGCAGGCTTGATGTGCTGCGTGAGAACTTGATGGAAAACCGGGTCCATCTTCTCGCTCTCGGAAAAGACCTGCTTGAAGAGATTGGATAGCAATTCGAGGACTGGGCCAAAGGGCGTCTTCTTGGCGGCATCGAACTTGGAGGTGACGAAGTAGCCTCGTCGGCGGGCTTCGACCTGAACCGACTGAACGAGACAGCTCTTGCCTATCCCAGCCGGTCCAGCTATGCTGATGACTTCGCAAATTCCTTTTTTGCGGGACTGTCTGACCGTTCGCGGAACCATCAAACCTCCGCCGGATTCCGAGCTAGTTTTGGACCCTCCAACGGCGCTTCCGATGTCGTAATGATGAGAGTCATGGCTACCAAAGGAGTTTCGGAGTGATTTTCCCCCGGAGGGTATGTCAATAGAGTCAGCGGCGGGGGTCTTGGTCTCTTTGGAGCCTCGACCAGAGGTATTGAGTGAATTGGTCCCGCCAAGATTGAGACTTGCGTTGTCCCCATCACTTGAGAAGTCCCCAGTGGTGAAGGCTGCATCAAGGCTCGCAAGGCGACCCTCGGAAAGGCCAGAACCTATAGAACCGCTGTATAAAGCTTGTTTCAGGCTGGCGGAGTGTCGTACGGAGACTCTGTCGATGACTTCGATGATCTGATCGTGCTCAAAATCCCTACCGATCATGGATTTGGGAAGAACGAAAGATGAGGATATGTCTTTGGTGCCGAGTTGCAGATGTTCGAGCGCGGCGGAATCTCCAGCACTCAGAAGACCCCGAACTTGGAGGAGATCGTATTTCAGACCGCTTGCAGAATTATCTATAAGAATTGCTGGTCAGCATGGCGAGAGGGACGACCAAGGACGACGTACAGCGGTCTCCAGTTGTCTTGGCTGTCGCTTTCTGGATGATTCTTCCAATGATGTCGGGGATGTCCAGCCTGATACTAGATATCAAGGGTAGTCGTCGTCCCAGAACTGCCCGGATGATGTCCATGAGAGAGTCCCCTTCGAAGGCCGGTTGCTGTGTGAGTAGGGTCCAGAAGAGAATCCCAAGTGAGTAGATGTCGGCGCGGCTATCCGGTTCGGCGGGCATACGACCGGTTTGTTCAGGGCTCATGTACGCTATGCGGCGAGGATGTTTAGCATTGACTGTCGTCAACGCATGGAGGATTCCTCAAGACACTTACATAGCTTGGTTTTCGCACCCACTTCCTTGGAAAAGGTAGACCAGCCAGTGCTAGTCAGACCATTCTCGAAAGACCGCAAGCCGGCTCCGATAAAGACAAGTTTGACTTTGCCAGTCAGGGAATTCATGTGGAACGCGTCGCCGCGAATCTCGCCGTGCACTGCACACCGGTCACGATGCAGAATCTCGAGGCACTCAGCCGCCCCGACCGCGAAGTCCAGAAAGGTGTGTAGCGAGACGGGCTCTTTGGGGTGGAATGTCCGTTCCCTGGGACTTTCCTTCTTTTCTCCACGTCGCTGTGCGCGGTACCATCCTGGCCCAAAGTCTACCACGTCCGCCAAGTAGTTTGGGCCCGGGTCTTCAAAGATGCAGACAATCAGGCCGTTATCTCCCTGCTCATTCGTCAACCGTACCATATCAACGGGTCTGATGATGTGGTCTCCGCCCGGGTCCGCCGAACTCGTCAAATTCTTGCAGATATGGTATGCCCGCTCCTCCCGAAGGATATGGGGTGAGATACGGGCGACGACGCGGAGCGTGCTCGTTTCCGCCGGGGGTTCGTTGTGAGAGGTGCTTGTCTCGGTCTGGGATTCCGCTTCATGTTGGCGATGGATACTGTTGCGATGCGCGTGACGTCTGGGCCCGGTCTTTGTGGAGGGAGGTGGGGAGTGGTTCGTGGGAGAACTAGCATTCTTCACGCCGTACACGTGCCTATTGAGTCCTCAGCACCGCCCGTCACCTTGTTGTTTGTTGCTTTTGTCCTTACCAGATGCCATAACTCGAATGGAAAGGCTTCTTGGTTTCATCCCATGCGTAGCCAGCGATCGACTGCAGTCTTTCAAACAGCCTCGGCGGGAGCTTACCAATGTCCGCCTCGCGTGGTGGAGCGGCCATGGTATGAGATTCGAGATTCGGGCTAAATCATAGCTGCCCGTTTCAAGCGTTGTGGTAGGGGCGATGGTGCAGGATTTCCGCCATATCGCAGGAACACGGGGGGCTTCGAGTCTCGCTGACTTTGGGGGGTTTGGCAACAGCTAACGACGGACGGAGTACAAATGTTCGAGTTTCAGGTTCCCTGCACGGAAATGGATTATGTACGTCGTAATAACTCGGTTCCTTCGGTAGCGCAGTTGCCGCCCAGGGCTGCTATGCACTAGTCCTAAATGGGATGGATAGCGAGGTTGTGGCGCTTGTGGCGGCTCTAGGTCCCCGGCGGCTGTATCGTGGCAGGCGCAGACGTCACTATGGAGCACTTAGTCTGCTAGTGCCTGCCAACAGTCAGCAAAATACTCGCTTAAGTTGGTTATTAGCACGACCTGTTTGTGGAGTTGGTTCAACAGTTGGAGTTGGGCGGAAGATAAGTAGATCGATATGAGCGAGCCACGGCCGTCCTCTGGTGCCCGTCTTTCTCAACTGTGATCATTTATCCCTTCCTCATCAAACGTTTCAAAAATGCCCGCCGAACAAGGACCCACGCGGTGAGCTACCCAGTACTTCCACGCCTGGAATGATCCCATCAGGAAATAGCAGGCCCAGGTGACGCAGTCATCGTTCCCTCTTCATCTGCTTTCCCATCCTAACGCCAAAAGGCAGCGGAGACGGAAGATCCCCAGATGTCAATTCATCACCTGATGGATATCGTCCTGACAACAGGAGGACTGCTTGCTAACGCCTCCATCCAGGCTCCGCCTCGGGTCTCTCGCGCCGAATTTCCAGGCCGAGACGACCAAAGGGCCGATCGATTTCCATGAGTTCATCGGCGACAGCTGGGCGATCTTGTTCTCGCACCCAGAGGACTACACGCCCGTGTGCACGACCGAGTTGGCATCCATGGCCCGGCTGCAGCCCGAGTTCACCAAGCGAGGGGTCAAGCTGATTGGGCTGTCGGCCAACACGATCGAGTCGCACGGAGGTTGGATCAACGACATCAACGAGATCTCCGGCACCAAGTTGGAGTTCCCCATCATTGGAGACAAGGCCAGGAAGATTGCCCTTGCTTATGATATGTTGGTAGCCCCACTCCCCTACCTTCCCTGGAATTCCGCCCGATGGAGAAAGAAAGCCAGAAAGAAGAACTAATGCTCCGTCCTTCCCCTCCAGGATCGACCACCAAGACACAACTAATGTCGACTCCCGCGGCATAGCATTCACTATCCGCGCCGTTTTCATCATCGACCCAAAGAAGACGATCCGCCTAATCCAAGCCTACCCAGCCTCGACAGGCCGAAGCTCCAAGGAATTGCTCCGCGTCATAGACTCGCTCCAGTACGGCGACAAGTACCGCATCACCACCCCAGTCAACTGGCTGCCCGGGGATGATGTCATCATCCACCCCAGCGTCACCAACGAGGAGGCCGAGATCTTGTTTCCGGGGTTCCGTGTCGTGAAACCCTACCTGCGATTAACCCACCTTGCAAAGGAGTAGGAACAAAAATTCAAGCAACGATTCCATCTTAGAATTTCACTCTTGTCACCGCCTTCGGAAACGGACCGATGTTTGCCATGTACAGTACACAGGAGGAGCAAGCACGCCAGTAAGCATACGTCTATATGTCTAGTTTTAGACAAGGATGGGAGGAATTCCATCTATCTTGGATATCTGCCAAGGTTCCTTTCCACAGCCAAATAATTTCGGGCTCGTCGGTTTGGGCATGTCGAATTAAAATAAAAACAGTATACAGAGCGAAGGCAGAAATCGCAAGAGACTTCTCTTCAGCAACCTACGTCGTGGGGATATAAATTAGTGGGAGTGCAGCGACGTGGTTGCCTGCAAGGGAAGAGGAGGCATACTCATCCATCTTGGTTTATGCAAAGAATACTACCAAGTCGTACCAGCAATACTGGATCCATTAGTAATACTGCTTGTTCGCGACTCAATCCCCAATACCAGTATTCATACAAATAGATACTTTATTATGAGTAATATCGGCCCGGCGTCAAACCATCACCACCTAGACCCCTCAGCATTATACCATATCCGAATCAAGAATCAATATAGTTTTGGGTCATCTATGGCCCTCGAGGCCGCTTCATGAATCACCCTTCTGCAAAGCCAGCAGTTACCTCCTTTCCTAGTAGTAGTCCCACCCCCCTGGCTCACTGTGCTCCAGAAGAGACCCCTGACACGATCCATGTCGTGGAAATAGACCTGGAAGGAAAAGAGCAACGCTCTGCCTTCTATTCAAACATTGTCTCGATTTTCTCGAAGCTGAACGCCATAGTCGGGTGGGATTCGATTTCAACCGTCAGATATTGCCAATCTTTACCACCGGGCAGGAGAACCTTAAACGCCTCGTCTTATACAGAGCGTAACCAGGCGATTGGACTTCAAAGGCAAATCCATGACGGCGAAACCGTTTGCGAACTCGATGTCAAAATCCAAAACTGTCAAGCAGACTGTTCGCACTGGGTTCCACAAACTGCGTGGGCGCTGGCTTCTTCTTTTCCGGCTCGACTTTCGGCCTCATCTCGTCTTCCTCTTCTTTTTCGAGGTCGAAGAATGTCTTGCGTCTCTGAATGCCTTGGATAGGTGCCTTGGATTGCGTAGGATCCCTGGACTCGGGTATAAATTCCCAGTCTCGCACCAGGGATAGCGCAAGAACATCACAGCCCATGTGGATATATTGCCGTACGCAACGCATGACAAAGTCCCATTCTTCCTTTGCACTCAGGATGCCACGCCATTTGCTCTGCTTGACCAGCTGCCCGCGCAATTGCATGTACAGCACGGTCGAAAGAGGGTCGTTGGCGGCGTAGCGGAGCGATCCAACTATTTCGTCGACATCGGGCAAAGACCTTCCCACCACTTTGTTGACGGGATGCACGAGAACCTGGATAGCTAGGTCCTGCTGACCGAGCATATAATACGCCCAACTGGCCATCCACCTCCCTTCGTGGCTTTCAATTGCCAGAGGCAGAAGCGCCTCTTTGATCAACCGAGTTAACGGAGATGATGAGCCGTGATCAGACTGGTAAACTCGAGCGATGGCAATGGAGAGTTGGATATCCTTCAATTGGTGCACGCACACATTGATAGCGTCCCACAGGCTACCGCCTAACAAGAAAAATGCGGCAGCATAGTGAAATCGCCGTTTGCTAATCAGAGCATATGCGTTTTTCAGGGCTGTTGCCTTCCATCTTGGCTCGTTGAAATTGTTCGCCAGTAACTTCAACGTGTTCTCCTTCTCGCGGACACCGATCGCCATCCTCCACAAGCCTTGAAGAACCGTTTTCTTTCCTAGTGCCAGATAGTAGAGTGAGCAGTCTACTGGATTTCGATCTTCATGATTGGTGAATTCAGCACGACCAATGTTTTCCATTTGTAATCGAAGGGCTTCGGTGTCGGATAACCAGCAGAATAAGGCCGACCTTCGGGCGGCTTCCCAGGTCAACTTGCCGCCATAGAATCGCGTAACAAGGTCAACAAGAATTTCCTGAGAAGTGCTCAATGAGGCAAAGGTAATGGCACTCCACGGAATATCTCCCTCTTCACACGTGTACAGTGCTTGAAGATAGCGCTGTCCGTTCTCGTCAACAGATCGCTCTTGTTTCTCTAACTCGGCAGAGACCTCAATCTGTTTGAGCAACTGAGATTGTTCGTCGGGACTGAGTTGCCACAATTCATGTCTTTTCAAGTTTTCGGTGAGACTTCCGGCCATGTCTGAAATGGATCTCTCGTCGATCTCGCCATTCACATCGCCAATAGCAGGCGAGTATGAATTCCCTTTCAGTCGATCTGCGTTCTTCTTCTGGGCGATTGTCTCGATTCGCAGGTTGAGAAAACTGGGAAGCTCATCGCCTTCGCTGAAAAACTTCATATCATGATAAAGGCAAGATAGCACACTTTTGGTGGACTGAAGCCCCCTTAAAAAGGTGAGCAAGGATAGAAATGTCGGGTGAAATGCTGGAAGCAGAGAGTTGAGCGCCGCCATGACAGCAAAAGTAGAATCGCTTTGGATCTTCCTCTGCGCATCCCGCAATGCCTTGGAACCTTGATTATGATGACTGTTGGCGTAACCTTTGAAGACGAAGAATTGAATACCCGCTCCCACAATAAGGTCGCCGCACTGGAGCCAGCACAAGTCGCCAATTGATTGTGTGGTGAAATCCCTTATTCGAATATGGCGAATATCCACCCAGGCTTGTTCGAGACCGGGGTACGCATATTTGATTTGAGCAAGAACAACGATATGGTAGTCGAAACAGATTGCAACTAGAGCGAATCCTTGTGGCGAGACAGCCCAAGCGAAGGTCTTGATAGTATCTGTGCCATCTAGGTCATGTTGGTACTCGCAGGAACCTGTTTTGGCATCCCAGATACTGAGTGTGGTGCTGTCGCCATTGACTAACACGATCTTACCGTAGCCACTGGCTCCAAGGGCTTTGGGGTTCCGAATGTTGGTTTCAACTAGGGCACCGGTGGTCAGAAGAGGCTTGTTTGAGTCGGGCTCCTCGTGAGACCTGACCATTTCCAATAGCCCATCTTTGGCCAATACTGCAGTGAAACTCAAGGCATTGATTTCACGGGGGTCTGCTGGATGGTCATTGGTGCTCATGTTGTCACATATCGCCGCCAAGGAATTGTGACGATTCTGCACATGTAGCTTTATCTCTCCCAAAGACCGTATGATCTCGTGAAACCCATTGCTTGAGTTTCGGCCGTTAGCAGGCAGGAGTAATTCCCAAGCCTCGGTGGATCGATCTGCGTAGTACCCGACGATAACTCGACTTGTCAGTGCTCGTTCACCCGCGATCCGACTCTGCGTTATGCGGTCCGGGACATGGTCCGTTTCAAACTTGCGCAGACCAAGCCTCTTGGCTTTGGCCTCTCGGATGTCCCAGAGCTCTAGACCTCGCGAGGTAAGGAGGGCAGCATACCGTCCTCGGGACAAAATCACCGCGTCCTTTATGGCAGCACCGACTATGAATGAACTTCGTCGGAGGAGTGGAGCAGTGGGATGAACCTGCTGGTGTTGCCACAGGCTTACATGACCTTCATCGGTAGAAGACAAAACGATCGTCCCGAGTATGTTCCGTACAATATGCTGTATCGGAGCGCTATGTCCAGCCAGTGATGAAATCAGATGGACACGGTTACTTCTTATGGCTGTGTCGAATAGATGGGTTATCTGACTGTCGTACCAATCAATGTCCCCGGCAAATGAGTGTAGCAGAATTGACAGAGAAGATCGGGTGGACCCGCCAGCGAATATGCAGAATTGGACATAATCATCGATAGGATCGCTCAGCTGTGGGACGTGAATATTCATTCCGTCAACATGGGAGATGTGAAAGACGGCGGGAGGAACTCTGTTTTTGTATCCAGCGTTCTCCAATCCCCAGGCGGACATGTGCCCAAGTCCGTCGAGGACGACGCAGATTTCAGGCGTTCGGTTGGCTATCTCGATCAAGTGCTCCAGGGCATGATCTGTGGTTCTTGTGCTCGATCCCTGGACGGCCTTCTCGGTAGCCGTGGCAAAGTCGCGACTATCAACGATGAAAGCGAATCGCCGCGTGCTCATTGAGCTGGCACTCAGTCTTCGTGGCTGGATCGAGGCATTCATGTCTATCACCCCTATCTGCTGCAGGACAGATAGAGATTGGGGATCAAACGATGACCATGCTCGTACACGATTGTCGGAACAGAACGTGTAAAGAAGGTTGTCCAGATTTTGCTCGACATACCAGGGCTTCCGCCAGTGCAGGTTCGTGACGGCGGCTGGATGTGGCAGATATGACACGTCGAATCGTGTGCCACTCGCCTCGTACGATAGCCTCCTCCATATCTTGACCAGCCTGTCATAGCGTCCAACAGAGGCAACCAAGCTGCTGTCGGGAGAGAGATATGCCAGTGCGGTAGGGTATGCCAGGGTCTGATTCCACACGATCTTTGGTGCACCCGTCTCAGGAACAGACCAGAGCACGAGCCTTGAACCTCCCAGCAAGAGTTCCTCCGGCGAGCCCCAAGAAAGGGAGGCAACTTCCAACCCATCGGGATTTCTCAGGTCGTGGACTTGCGCCCATCTGAGCACACCCTCTTCCCGGCCAACTGGCCTGTAGATGTAGACAGATTTGGCATCGCAGAGAGCAAGGCGTCCGGTAGCCTCTTCGAAGGTTATCGCAGTGAGGGCATCGACCGTATCGACATAGATGGTCTGGAGGATGGTCTGGGGCCCAGTGAGGAGTACGGCGGCATTTCCAGAGATGTAAGCCTACAGGTGGTGTCAGGAGGGTACACCGATAGCAGCCAGGGGGTGTGCCTTACGACAAGACGGAGGCCGTCCCAATGCGCAGTGCAGAGAGCCTGCCGCTTTGATTGGGGTCGGCCAGGCAATATCGCTCGCATAGGAGCGGAAAGAGTGGTAGTTCAGTGGTTGTTCCGCATGCTCAAGTCGACGAGAGATAGTGAGTTGAAGCGCACGGAATGAACTCTGAGCAAGCTGGTACAGGAGGACGGTGTGGACGGTGTAGACGGTGTATGTGGTCAAGTAAATGCATTCGATCTTGCTGTCTGGAGGGCTGTGCCGGAACAAAAGTATATGGGAGTAATAACACCCGCAGCTCACCCGCAGCTTCAAGTCACATGCTGGCGTGATTCGTGGGAGCCAAATGACGCGAACTTTACCTGTCTCGCTGTCACTGCGGCGGCATCACGTGGTGTGTCCTCCCCGCGTCAAAAGACAAATTGTAAAGACGGATGTACGTCACAGAAGGCTGCCTGCCGATGCCTCCAACAGGCCATTGTCATTAGTCTTGTAGAGACATCGCTGCAACAAAGATCGATTTGTCTTGCAATCGCTTCAAACAACAACAGACAACGGCAAGGAACACTTCAAACATGGATCGCAAAACTTTCATTCCCCTGGGTGATCTCAACTCTACACCCACCTGAAATCGGGCTCACTAACCACTGCTGCAGAAAACAATCCAGAGGTCATGACCAAATTGGCCCACCGATTAGGGCTATCGCCCGTGCTCTCCTTCCACGACGTGTTTGGTCTAAACGACCCGGACCTTGTCGCTCTCCTCCCTAGGCCTGCTTCTGCTCTACTGTTCATCTATCCCTGCACCGAGATATCTGAGACCAACTTTGCCAAAGAGTACGAGGCTGAGCCTGACTACGAGGGATGCGGCCCCGGCGAACCGGTCATGTTCTACTATCAGATAATCAACCACGCATGCGGGCTGATTGGTCTCCTCCACTGCATCACAAATGGAGCTGCTGCCGACATGATCCAACCAGACAGCGACCTGGCCAGACTGATCAAAGACGCCACACCTCTCCGAGCAACCGAGAGGGCCCAGTTCCTTCATGACTCGGACATGCTGGAGAAGGCACATGCCGCTGCCGCCGAGACCGGTGACACCACTGCTCCGCCATTGGGTGAGGATCCGGGGCATGCCTTCGTCGCGTTTGTCAAGGGCAAGGACGGACACCTGTATGAACTCGAGGGCAGGAGAAAGGGTCCGGTGGATCGAGGCCAGCTCGGGGATGACGAGGACGTGCTGAGTGACAAGGCGTTGAATATGGGGCCTCTTCCATTCATGAAACGCGAGGAGGTTGCCGGAAGCGGTGCATTGCGTTTCAGCTGCACAGTGCTCGGCCCCAATATGGACGCTTGATAGCCGACTGAATGCGGTCTTTTCAGATGGGCGTACTGCTCCTATCTTATGCCTCGAGAAGAAACTCCGGGCTCTTGAGGTCAACCCAGCCTAAATTGGGTTCACTTTGCTTCCACCCCAGGCGTTCTTGCACGACCTTGGAGTATGTCTTGACCTCCTCGATCGAGTATGACAGAAATGATATCTCTTCCTGGCGATGTACCCCAGAGCATGAAAACATGGCATGCACTGTTCGGCTCTCTCTGGCCCCCTCCTTTGCGGTTCCTAATGGTTTCTCGTAGGCTCCGCCACCATGGTAAAGGCTGCCAAGCATGATAAAGGCCTCGCCCATCTGCATTTCGGCGTCTATCACTCCCTGTGATCCATCCGGGCCAAACTCTGGTTTTTCATCGTCCCACAAGTGGGTTCCAGGAGCAACTCTCGTCGCGCCATTTGCTTTGCTTGTGTTGCAGGCCGGAACGAATAGACCGAGAAGCATATCTCGGCCTTTCGTGTACGACTCGGCGCGGGCGTGACGAGCATGGTGGTTCTTGTCGTCGCGGTGTAGCCCTTGCGCCGGTGTTCCGGGAGGAATATCGAAAGTGATGGATATCGAGAGGAGTGGGTGGCTTGTTGTGGTCAAAGGGTTGTCGCCGTAATAGTGAGTGGTCTCGAGAGCCAGAAAATGCTCACACAGTTGCTGGTGAAGTGGGTCGGCGAAGAACTTCTCTCGAACGGTTGCACTCCTCCCAATGAGCTTTGTAACCGTCCTGGTTTTGCCTTGAAGTGCTGGACAGAAGTAAGCCTCTGGCAAAGGAGCTTAGGTCGATTGACATACCGCCGACCTTTGCACCTCCATCTTGCTTTTCTAACCATGGTTTTATTTCTCTGTCTGCCTGTTCCAGGGTGGCCTTGTCGGTAAAGTCTTTTACAATGACACAGCCATCCTGCTCTAAAGCCTCGATGAACAGCGACAATGGAGCTGAGCGTGATATTCTCTTGACTTGGCGGGCTGGAGGATGGTCTTCTGAACTACCCGAATTCAAGGCCACATGCCCTGCTTGCTGGAGAAAGAAAGCTATCAGCAGGATGTCTTTTGTGGGAGGTCATCAATCGTGGTCACATGTGCTATATCGTTGGTCCAGAAGCTTACCGCGCTAAATTCTCCCATAATGTTTCTTGTGGTGTCGGGGAGTTGTGTTCCACTCCTCATCAGCTAGGCTGACTTGAGTAACAGTTGGTCACGAGTAATGACCTGTTGGGTGAATTCCAGGCTACTGAGAGTACTCTGAAGTAAAAGGATATGGAGATCGTAACGGCCTTCAGCGGCTTTAAGCAGGATCGAGTGTGGCGGGCTCCTCCGTACCTCCGGGGAAGTCGTCGCTGACAGCTTCCCTTCCCCAGCCGGGCTATCTTGCTTGGTGTAGATAGGTAGATAGAAGACCAGAAAGTGCACTTGCTGTTTGGCATTCATAAAAGTCATGTCAAATCAAAATCGACACATGATCGACCAAGACCTGCCGCTAGAGAGAGAGTTCCCCCTCGCCGGTGTGGGAGACGGAGATCTCCTGGCGGAGAGTCTGGAGGCGCACTCCATCGTGGCCGAGACGCAGCGACTCTCGTTTCGAAAGGCTGTGCTCTGGCCGAATCATGGCAAGGAGCAATGCTGCAGAGTCTCGAATCTGCCACGTCTTGTTGGACAAAGTTTCCCTAGGAAACAAGCCCAAAGAGTCTGCCAGCCACAGGATCCCACTCTGCACTCCAACGATGTCTGCTTTCTAGGGTGGCCCCTTGCTTTAATTTATCAAGTTGGTGAGATTCAGGATCGAACAGTTCACACAGCACATCGGCCATCTCTTCGGGGCTGCCAAAGCCTCTCCCGTTCACGCTTTCAGTTACGAGTTCCGGCCAGGCGGCGAACTTGGACCAGCCTAGCACTGGAAGTGCGGCACCAAACATGTCGACAACCTTCATAGGCAGATCAACTCCGCTACTACTGGTGTGCAACGACACTCCAAGATCAGCCGCCCCTAACAGGAGGGCATAGTCCTCAAAGCTGAGCCAGTCGGTGTAGATGTTGACCATCTCCAGGGCATCTCCATTACGGAGCTCCCGAATCTTGTCGACATAATACTGTTTCTGTGGACCCTTACCCGTTATGACCACGACAATCTCAGGGATATGAGGATGAGACGAGGTGGCACTGGCGGAATAGCGACAAAGGGCGTCTAAGAATAGGCCGAAGTCTTCGTCGGCAGTCCAAGAGGTTGACGAGACAACCAGTCTGGTCCTTCTCGCCACGATATCATTGAAGTGGTCTGCTAAAGGCGGGTATCTCTGAAGGAACCCGATGCGGTCTGCGTCTGTCAAGGGCTGGTATAGGTTTGCCGGACGGTCATGAAGAGTCAAAACCGGTGCACCACTTACGAAGTCGGCTCTCAAGACTGTGGCCATGGCGTCCGTGACGGTCAGATTGACATTTGCTGCTTTGGCAAAGGTCGTTTCGTAAAGCTTGGAGATTCTCACCAGGGGATGCTGTGGACCCAGCTTGAGGGCCAGGATGGAATAGCCAAAGTTATGCCAATCCACGACCAATCGTGTAGCTCGAACAAAGCACACGACTGAGACGACCAACAAAGAAGGAATTGAAGGTGGATTCTAATGGGGTTCGGTCAGCATAGAAAACAATTCGAACGGGGTCGACGTGCCTGGACCAGCATCCATTTTGAAGCTTTGGCGGAATAGCTTAGGATGCGCCAGAGAAACCAGGTCTGCAGGAGGACCTTCAATGGACCTAAAGCCAGGAACAAGAGCTTGTTGCTGGTTTGGAGTAGGCGAGGAGCAGTTGGGAGCGGGATGATGGTGACGTTGGAGTGTGCGACCAGCTCGGGTAAGGGATCAGACTCTGGTCGCGTCATGTTAGAAGTGTCTTCGCGGGTTGCTTTGCAGGATGTATGTACCCAAGTAGCCCACCAGTTGTACGAAGCCTCCATGGTTTGCGATGCTCAAAGCATGATATTGCATTCGGGGACTCCGGCCCAGGTCACCGAGGACAACAACCGTGACAGAACATTGTTGGTCGGCGGGATCCCGTCGAGAGGGCAGCAGCAACAATAAAAGTGTAAAGATGGTGGAGCCGATGAGCAGGAGTGTCAACAACATCGGCACCGGAGACAGGATGGAGAGTGCAGGTGACTGTTGTAGAGGATGAAGGATGCAGAACCGAGTTACTATTAATTAGCTGGTGGATGGATGCAAGGATGGATGGATTGCGGATAGATTGGATTACTTAGATCTGTGGTCAGACGCGGCAAAAATACGGAGTACTTGGTTGGGTGAGGGCATAGGGGCTAGGTCCCCTATTATTATTAGGTGGCAACAGCGGTAACGGTAGCTTAGGTAAGTCATTTAGGTAAGTAGCAAGGTAGGTATTCAGCCTTGGGTACTCCGTACCTAGGTAGGTGCCTAGTAGCCTAGGTAGCTACCTGGTAGCTGGCTGCTAAGTAAGTGCGCTACGCGCGGAGGTGCCCACCACGATGGAATTCGCCTGCGGCGAAAAGGGGCTCCGGGCGCCCTCCAGCCTATCAAAGCCGCCAGATGCTGTCCTCCATCCCACCTATCCAGAACCACCACCACTAGCAAGGGGAACGCCCACGGGCCTCGACTCACGACACAAGAGGCTGAACGAAGTCCACAGAGGAAATGCCTGTCGTTGCCGTTGTCGTTGTCGTAACCGTCCCCGGACTGCTCTCTCTTCATCCCCCACTTGCCTGCGACGCCTGCCTGGTCTGTCTTCATCACCATTTGAGTTGAACTAAAGCTCTGGTCGGCACACTCCCTACTGCTGCTTCTGCTGCGGTTACACGGACCTTCACGTCAACAATCAAGCCTAACATCTGCCCACCTCGCCGCCGACTTCTTGCCTCTATACACAACAAACCCTGACACGATTGCGGCGACGGAGCTGGATGCTGACGTGCATCCCGAGAGCAAACTGCCTCAACCTCCAAGGACCATGAGCGCCACCTTTACACTGCCTGTCGCTGCAACTGACGCCTGCAAACATGGCCATTCCCACCCTCCTTCGCCTTCCCAATCGCAATCCCTAACGCAGTCGCAATCCCAAACCCACACGCACTCACATTCACACTCTCGCTCTCATCAACGACACCGGACGGGAAGTCGTTTGACAGCACCGTTGCCACTCCCCCGGATCCCTTCAGAATCCGTCATGGTGTACGACGACATGCATCGACTACCTCCCCCTGTCGATACAAGCTTCCTTCAGCATAACCATACCAGCCCTGCTCCGGCATATGACACCGTGGGGGCTCCGTTGATGGGAAAGAGGAGGGACACAATCAGAGCAGCATATCCCTCGCCGACATACGCGCAACGGTCACCCCTGCGGCGGAACTTCTCCAAACCCACTGAGCTTCTATTACACTCGACCGAGAACTACTCCCTCCTTCACGGCATACTCGCCGACGACGATTCGCGCCGCATATTTTACTTTATGATCCTAAATCTATGCTTCATGGTGGTTCAATCAACATACGGCGTCCTCACCGGCTCCCTGGGTTTGATCAGTGACAGTATACACATGTTCTTCGACTGTGTTGCCCTGCTGGTTGGGGTTTGTGCTGCCGTCATGAGCAAATGGCCCCCCAGCTTGAAATTCCCCTATGGCTACGGCAAAATTGACACACTAGCGGGGCTGGGGAATGGCATTTTCTTGATGCTCATTAGCATTGAGATTATTTACGAGGCCATTGAGCGCCTGTTTTCTGGGGCCGATGTCAGTCGCACTTCCGAACTCCTCGTCGTGAGCACCATTGGTCTTCTGGTAAATCTGGTCGGTATTTCCGTCTTCCATGGAGCCCATGATCATGGGCATGGCCACAGTCACGGCCATGGAGATGACCACGATCATCACGAACATAGCCACGACCACGATCACGACCATGACCACAAACATGACCACAGCGACCACGATCACGCCCACGACCATGGTCACAGCCCCGACGAATCCGCAACACCAATGACTGCGTCTGCCTCCCCGATGAAAGGCCGAGGCAAAGCAGCGAGCGACCATCACCATGGCGGTGAGAACATGCAAGGCATCTACCTCCACATCATGGCCGACGCCCTGGGGTCGCTCGCTGTCGTAGTCTCCACCCTCCTTGTCCGCTGGACCGGGTGGAGCGGATTCGATCCTCTCGCCTCCTGCATCATCGCAGTGCTCATCTTCGCCTCCACAATCCCACTCGTGACCTCGACGACGAAAATCCTCCTCTTGTCCCTGAACGACGACATCGAGTATAACCTACGAGGCATACTCGGTGGGGTCGCCGAGATCCGCGGCGTTGTAGGCTGCACCGCTCCCAAGTTCTGGCTGGAAGACATCAAGAAGGATCCGGGTCATCACGGACATTCCCACGGTCACGACCACTCGCATTCCCACGCTCACAAAGATAGTGATGGCAAGAACTGTGACGGGAGCGACGACCCAACTGTTCT
Source organism: Exophiala calicioides (assembly GCA_001599795.1). Taxonomy (NCBI): domain Eukaryota; kingdom Fungi; phylum Ascomycota; class Eurotiomycetes; order Chaetothyriales; family Herpotrichiellaceae; genus Exophiala; species Exophiala calicioides. The sequence continues at coordinate 3,787,421 of BCHZ01000003.1, forward strand.
GGGCGTGATGCACGTCATCGCCTCGCAGACCGCAGATCTCGAGGACGTCCGCGCACGGGTGGGCATATACTTGCGTCAACGCAAAATGGATGTCGTTGTCCAGGTGGAACGCGAGGGTGAGAATCGATGCTGGTGCGGGGGTGGACAAAAGAGCGCAACTTTGGGCCTGGGCGGTTGATTGCGGTAGTCTGCTCTCAGGCCACCGATGGCATGCTATGATATGTATCACAAAGGATAAAACGGTATAGGGACAACACGCTGGTTTGGTTTGGCTGTTGGGATCATTTCAGGGTGTCACGCTTCAGTATGTGACGAATGGCGAACGGCTTACGGCTTACTTGTTTTTACATTCGAGGCATCGAGGAACAAAACCTGCCTTGTGCGAGTAGGTAGTCACATCATGAACATACAACAAATGAAATGGAATCCGATCATGGCTCACAGGGGCGCAGGTGTGTCAAATTGACAAACACCCTGCTCCACATTAAGTATTTTTTTATCTTCCATTGTAGCCCCAAGTCTCTCCAAGCAGGTAGTCGTAGCCTCAAAGTTGTCCAATGCCCCCCTTACTCCAGAACCGTGTTTCTTCCCGTCCCGTCCAGCCCCGTCTTCCAGCGTTATGACAGGAATCAAATCAAAGCAAAACCCAACTCGCCCAAACCCAAGCTCCTTCCGCGAGGACGCCCATGACCAAGACGACAAGCCCCATGGCCAACCCGACCAGGACCCGAGCCTGCGCGTCCCGCTTCCAGCTCAGCGTGTACTCGGCGCCCTGCACGAGGGTTTTGCCATTGCCCTGGTCCGCGCCGCGGCCCGGGAGGCCGAAGAGGATCCACATGACCGCGGTGAAAATGGCGAGGAGGAATGTTAGTAGTAGGAGGAGCAGGATCTTGCGCAGGGAGAATGTGTGGTGCAGCGAGAGGGTCGGTGGGCCGGATTGGATTGGCGGTGGACTGGAGGGCGGATAGGAGGCCGAGTGCAGGGAGTAAGGGTGGGAGGTGATACTGGTGGTGCCAGTCGTGGTGGATGTTGCTGTCATGGCTTGGCTTTTGGTGCGGAAGGGGCCCGACGACGATGAGGAAGATGTCGCAGCGGGTTGAAATGGCATGCGCGGAATCGATATGCTCGGACGCGCGCTGGCCGTGGTGCCCGTCCTGACGAGCCCCGGGGACCCTGGCCCTGAACCCGAACCCGAACTCGCCTGTGCTGCCACGGTGGGTGAGTCGTGCTGGTTCGTGTTCCCGCTTGAATTCGCCCGGCTGTGCATGAACGAGAAGACCGGACTGTCGGGCGTGCCGTGCGGACTCGTGCTGCTGCTGGTCGTTCGATGATGGCGAAGGAGATGATGCTGGGCCATGCGCGACCGCCGCGATTGACCCGCTGCCGTCATCGCCGAGTCCGGCAGCTGCTGGTTATTGCGCAGCCAGAGGAGCCAATGCTTCCGTCGCCGTCCGAGCCGTGGCTGGAGTAGGTGTTGGGTGAAGTCGCCGCCGCCGCTGCCGCCGCCGTCGCCGAGCGTGGCTGTAGCGACGTGGGTTGGAGGCGGGTTGTGAGCGGGCCAGTAGCTGTGTCCATGTCCATGACCTCTCGACGAATGCACGTCCCCGGCGCCGGGAGGGCTGGCGTAGGACAGAGTCCTTGCGCTGAACACCCTCCTGGCCACGCCGAGGAGTCGCTGGTTGTACGCCTGCCGGATCAACGTGAAGAGTTGCTCGTCGTCAAAGGTCGTGCGGTCCGTGATTTCAATCTCCACCGTCACTCGCGCCGACGGGTGGCGTGCGAGACGCAGGTCGAGGAACAGAATCTCCGGCGCCACGGGGGAGGGGAACCGGTCAGATTTCGACGTCACGGGCGCTGCCGGCAGGGGCTTTGTCGAGAATAGGATCTCCGGTGGTTCTCGGTCTCCCTTCTCGTTGGACTTGAGCTCGTCGGCTGCGTCGGCGAACTTGTCTTCCTCTCCATCGTCATTCTCGGATTCGTCGTCCTTTTCTTGGTGGTGAGAGAGCGGCAATGCCCGTCTCAGTCGCCGCGGCGACCAGTGCTCCAGTACAGAAGCCTGTTGCTCGTTGACCTCGCCGATGCTACTGTGTCGCACCGGGTACGGTGTGCTGACTATGCTCTCGCGGAACAGCTTGCGGTCGTTTTTGCCGCGGTGGATGACTAGGTCCGTGGGGCGGATCATTACTCGACGGGTCGAGTTGCGGACCGGAGCGGAGATGGCACGGGACAGCCGCTTGTCGTTCTCGGTCGTCGGGTTGGAGCGTAGGCCGTCGAGGGATGGGGCCACGTACGTGCTGCTGCTGCTCGAGTAGTTGGTCGATGAGCCCGTCAGGCGCATCGAGCCGAAACCACCCATGGGCGTGGGGAGAGTGTCGAGTGCCTCGAGTCGACTCGGTGTATCTGGGTAGTCGAGGACCGTCTCTTTCAGCGTGTCTTGCTCCCCAACACTGACTTCGGTTGCTATCTGCGGGAGTGCTCCTACCTCGTCTTGCTCCGACTCGTTGCCTTCCAGTGCCTTCAATGCGTCGTGTGGTCCACCTAGCAGGGTCTCTTCGTCTTTCTTCTCCGTAGATGGGGTAGGGTCAAAGTGGTTCTTGAGCGGGTGGCCCCGTATCTGGGACACCATCTCCAATGACTGTCCGTCCTTGGTCGGTGTTGACTGAGGCGCAAACAACCTTGGCACCGAACCCCCTGAACTGTTGCTGTGTTGGACAATGTGTGGCTTGCTCACCCGGACACTGCTCGCTCGATGAACGAAAGGTTCGACATCACTCGAAGCATCCGACCCAGAGTCGTAGAAAGATTGAGGCTCGTCGATACTAGTCACGGCGATGGGTGGTTTGCCGACGCCGCCAATGGGGCCGAGTATCCTGGTGATTGGATCATATGCTGGGTCCACGGGGCTGGATTTGGCCGTATCTTTTGATTCTCTTCGGGCTTTCAGGTTCTTCTTCTTCAGTACATTTGTTTTCTTGGTAGACGGTTCTTGAAACGCCTCAGATGCTTCCGATTCCGTGGTGGTTTTGGACCATCGGCTAACCTCGCGTGGGAGAGCATGACGTTCTTGCGACTGCGAGGTTCGCAGCAAGCGTGTCATCCCACGCCAGCCCGAGAGAGGCGATGAGGGACGTGGATCTTCCGAAGGTGTCATGGAGTTAGTCTTGGCCTCAAGAACAGCTGCACTGTGAAGCGAAATGTTTCGGGGGGCGATGTGAGGTTTGAGGCCAAATGCTCGTATCGGGCTCGTGGGATTGAAAACCATGGATGCGGATTCCTGAGGACGACCTTTAGGTTGTTGAATTTGGTATTTTTGGCAATGGATATTTTAAGCGTCGCCATCTTGGGCGATTGCTTGCAGTAAGGTTGTTGATGAAAGAGCATTTCCGTTTGCGGCAATGATGCTTCCAGAGAAATGGTAGACCGCGAAGCGGGAGCAGGGGTGTCAGGATATCTTGACCTTTTCGGACACAGACAAAGAGAGTGGCAGCGCCGTGGAAGTTCCGGCACTCCCTAGAAGGCCGATTCAAATCTGTTCGCAGTTGATCGTGGGATGGTGATACAAAAACTCCAACTCGGGCCGCATTCCAGTCTATCCCCGAAACTTGCCTTGGCAATATGGACAAACATCGAACTGGTCATACAACGCTTGACTTAAGCTCGGACCTTCTGGGCATTCCAGAATACCAGGATGGAGGAATTCCCTTCCGCATTTAGAACAGTACTTGGAAATCCCGGGTTCTTGGATGGCCAGATAAGAGAGACCGCAACGAGTGAATTGGTGACCTTTGGCGCAATGTGCTGAATCCAGGGGATTTGAGAATGGGATAAGTGTGTGGCAGATCTCGCAGGCTTCGAGGCCCGGCGACTCATTTGTCATATCTGGGTTTCCGGATTCAGTCTCCGTTTCCTGATCCACGTCCATCAGGTCGGTCTGATCCACTGCTGCGCCGCCTGCGTCGATATCTGTGGGCGCTTCGTTGTTCTTCTGTATCAGCGCCGAAAGCTGGTCTTGAGTGGATGCTGCCCATCTGTTCAGGGCTGCAGAGTTTCCAAATTCTAGAGCAACAAGAGAAAGGGCATTTCGGAGAATGTCCTGGTCAAGAAGACACCTGACTAGACGGAGTGGAAGAGTTGCCAGAAATGTGAGGATTTCCTCACGCACAGCAGAATCGCTCTTGGATTCGTTTTCGTTGACCGCGGCATCATTGAGCCGCACAAACACAATCAGGGTTCGCTGTTTTGAGGGATTGCCGTATTCAACCATATCGGAAGGATGCAATGAGATGTATGCCGCGGCCCGCGTTTTGTCGGTAGAGATAGCGGTACCCCAGTTTCGAACCTGTACATGTCCTCCAAGATCGAACTTGTCATTGAACTCCTGGCGAGGCTTGGAAATGGCTGGTCCAAAGAGGCTGCCTGGAATTGCTTTATTGCTCGACAGGTCGACTTCGGTTCGCGACTCTTCGATGACGATTTTCAGTTCAGGACCTGGCAAAATATCTTCCGCGACTCTCGGTGGGAGCTTGACCGTAACGGAGAGATATTTGGCTCGACGGCATTGACCCATTCCCACCTCAAGTGTCAAAGATTGGGCCACATCACCTTGGTCTAGGGTGCCGTGGACCTGCCATCCGCCAGTCTCCAATTTTGATACTGGCGAGGCCTGGGAAAGGATACTTCGCAATGTCAGCTTCTTCAACGTGTCTGCATCCAATTTTCCTGCCTCGTCCACAGAGTGCTGAGCCAGTACATTCACAGTCCAACCTCCGTAGGTTGCACCCCTAGACTTGTCCACTTGCAATAGTGATATGGTTCCGTCGTCGTCGGCGACAGCCAAAAGATGTTGGCCCCATCTAGAATTGCTGAAAGATGATACCCTGGGAAGCCACTTGAAGGCACGGATGCGTCTTTTACATCTTGAATTCTTGTCATCTTCTGCACCTGAATCGACAGACAAGTAATGATTGACGATGCAAGTTCTCTGCCAATTGGTCAGATATCCATTAGTCTCCCAGAACGACAACACAAGGTTTGAGGTCAAGACTGCCAGTACGCTTCTTCTGTGAAGTCCTAAACCAGGATTAGACCATGCCAGTGAGCAAATTGTGGATTCGGACAATTCTTCGCCAACTGAAAAGTCACTGAGTGGGGCTAGGTCTTGATAGGACCATTCTGATGGCTCAAATTGGTTGACACGAAGGGTGAATGTGTGCCATTGTTGGTCGCCGGGACCTGGGTGAGATTCTAGAGGATCAGGAGGTGTCAGAATGTGGACGACCTCACCTGCAGCAGCAGCCAGGTCCTCGGAAGACCAGGCCAGCGCATCTTTACAAGTAGGCCAGTAGGTCAAGCTGATGGGTTCCAAGGATTCGAGTGCAGCAGCCATGATCGTCAGCAACTCATGAGGTAGCTGGGACGTTTGAGAGGTTTCTTCATCTGTCCCGAGTAGATTTTTCGGACTACCTACCGCGCGTTGTGACTGCGCAGAAATTTCAACTTCGTTCCATTCAAGTTTGAGTGACGAAGAGGTGCACGTGAACGTGGGATCTAGGGTGACAGGGCAAGCAGATGCCAAGGAATGGTAGCCTTATCGAATCTTACTTATCTACTAGGTAAGCGAGGCTGGCGGTCAGCAATCCTGTAATCAATACCCAGTACAAACCCTGTACCGAGTTTCCGGGCCATGTTTCTCGGGCCTCCTCGACATCCAATCCAAATCCTTCGAAATCTGAATGTTCGTTTACGATCGACAATAGCTACACTACCCCTTTGGGACATGGCCTCGCCGAACGTGAAACATTACAATCGGAGGAGCTGCAAATTTTCATCCTGCGGAAGTGCGCCCACCGCGATGTCCACTTTTTCCGTTAAGGATGAATCCTGACCCAGGGATGCTGGCAGAAAAGTTCTAACAGAGAAAAGGCTCAAGAACAGTGTCGTTGATCTAGAGAACGGCCTCCCGAGCCTCGAATCTGGGGCCATCGTGGCCCATCTCTGAGACTGGAGGCGAATCGGGGAGCTATCCCTCCTACGCTGGTATTACTTTACTCATGTTAGGTAACGAAAAACCAATAGCGCTGGGCTGCCACGCAGAAAGACACGCTGGCACGACCCGGCCTTGGGTCAGATTGTATTGAACCATACTCGATGTGGCCAGCCTGCGCTACGGACCTTCTATTTTCAGCCAATTCCCCGGTGGCTGTATCAGGGGAAATACTGCGGAGAGCGAGTGATTGTTTCTGGCCACCTGCTGCTTGTTCCAAAATTGGCGTGCGCTTGTCCTAAACCAGCGAAGATGAGCCCCCACTAGCGGCATCTCCAGTGGCGGCGGACGAACTAACAGGGTTAATTTCAGCATTGAGGCCACTGGTGGCCAGTGATTACAATCGATTACCGCCGCTACTAGCACCATTGGGGCTGAGGCTCAGGAGTTGCCAGACAACAGCCTAGCCACGGACATTCGTACAGTCTTACTGCTTTGCTGTTGTCCTTCCTGCGCAAGCCCACCTGCGCCATCCCCCCTGCACCTATCATCTGGCGTGCTCTTAGGGGCCTATCGCTCAACTCGGCTCTGCCTAAGCCTCCGCCTCAGCGTGTCTGGCCTTAATATTGCCAGCGCCCTCGACTCCTTCCTCCCTCCTCCCGTCCCCTTTTTGTTTCCTCCATATTATACCACCCATCCCTTCGTTTTGGCACCTGCTCTGGTTGCAATTATCATTGCACAGCAGTCCAACCATGGCGGCCTCCATCTCGCCATCGGTCATCATGACCCAGATATCCAATTACATGGGTGTCAACACCAGCGATACCTCGGACGCTCTTTTCCAAACCCAACAAGCCGTCAACGTCATTGGGACATACAAGTGGTTCATCGGCACCGGCATTTTCGTTCTCGTTACCAGCATTCAATTCATCCGCTACATGCTCCGAGATCGTCCTCCACCAGGCCTCAAGCTCATCCCCGGTCCTACGAGCACCATTCCCTACATTGGACGTGTCCACGATGTTGACCCCAACGCTCCCTGGTATGCCATGAAAAAGTTCAGCGATCAGTACAACGGCATCTTCCGCTCCACCATCTGCGGTGAGATGCACATCTGGGTGGGAGATGCACAGATTGCCTACGATTTGCTGTGCAAGAAGGCCAGGATCTACTCTTCGCGTCCCCAGGTGCCAGCTGTTCCGGGCAGTGACTCCCAGGGCCAGTACCTTCCACTCCTTGCTCATGACGGTAAGATATCTAATTCGAAGCATTTGCCGAACTTGAGCTGACGCATCCAGATCACTGGCGCAACCAGCGCAAGTTCGCCCACACCGTCCTGACGCAGGGGTTTAACCAGAAGTACTATGGCTACGTCAGCCACGAGTGCAAGCACTTCCTCTACAAGCTCCTGGTTGACCCCAACGACCATTTTGCCCTGACTGATCGTTTCTGCGGTCGCATCAGCGCACGTCTCGGTTATGGTAGCCCGGCTTCGGCTGCTGCCCACTGCAAGAACGCGGGTGAATTCATCCCTCAAATTTCTCCGTCCGGACCGATCACCAACCTCCTACCTTTCCTCGGTGGTCTCCCAGAATGGCTGAACCCGTCAATCCGAAAAGTCCGTGAGCGCCGTGAAAAGGAAGAGAAGCTCTGGAAGGGTCTCATGAAGCAAGTTCGCTCCGAGATGGATCAAGGCACCGCCTCCGTCAGCTACGCACGAACCTACTTCGAGCGCAAGCAAGCCGAGGCTGGATCTCGATCGTTCGGTTTTGATGATCACGAGGCTGCCTACGCTGTTGGTATGCTTGTCACCGTCGCCATTTTCACCATCGGAGGTCCTCTCTACTGCTTCTTCCTCGCAATGGTTCTCCACCCAGAATGGCAACAGAAGGTCCGCGATGAATACGATCAGGTTATCGGTGACCGTGTCGTCGAGGTGGCCGACGCTCCCACCCTGCCAATTCTCCGTGCTGCGATCAAGGAGTGCCTTCGATGGCGGCCACCAGTCCCATTGGGTGTCCCTCGTCTTCTCGAAGAAGATGATGAGTGGAACGGCTACTTCATCCCCAAGGGTGCTGTCATCCACGCCATTGACCTTGCCCTTGCCCGCAACCCTGAGCTGTACCCTGACGCCGAGACCTACAACCCTGCCCGATGGCTCGAGAAGGAATTTCCCACCTACAAGGAGCCTCTTACCGAACATCCTAGACTTATGGGCCACCACGGATTCGGCATGGGTCGACGTATGTGCCCTGGTATCGAAGTTACTGAAGCCGAATTGCTTGTTGCATGTGGCAGCATTGTTGGCTGCTTCGAGCTGACGCCAAAGATGGATGCCAACGGTCAACCCCAGTGGCCCGACTCCAACGCATTCACTGCCAACTTGATCGGAGGTCCCCTTCCTTTCAAGATGGACGTCAAGGTTCGAAGCCCGGAGAAGGCGGCTCGCATCAAGGCTTGGTACGAGGAGAGTGTCGCTGAGGAAGAGGCTGGCAATGTTAGCGAGATGTAAAGAGGTAGTTCAACTACACTGCTATTTACACGACATTGATCCCTCCAGACTGGATGCGTTGAGTTGAGTCAATTGGACTTTGGACTCCGCGAGGCGTTGTTGGGGAAGGCGGCGGTTCTAATGCTGTGTGATGAAATGATTTTGATGCCGACTTGATTGTTTCTTTGGAGAACTGTACAGCTACCAAGTATCCGGGGACGGAAGCGGCGAGGGACCTGTGCTGGCCTGCCAGATATGTAGTTTTGGGCCAAATCTAGATTGATTCTGACAATTGGATCTGCACTTTGAATCTCACTTCCCTGGTGACCTCATGTCATTCATTGACTGTACGGAGTACGGAGTACCTACAGTACCTGGTAGATGGTATTTGGTATTTGGTAGCTGGTATTAAGTATTACGGTAACACGGTGATCCCTTCCAAGGTTGGCTGTAATTATCCCTCATCTTCTTCAGCCCTAGGAAGCTGCTCGCCGGATGCGTCATAGGCCGAGGTATCCTCCACCCCTCCCCAGCCATGTACACAAATCTGGTTCTTCTGAACGACGGTGGACTGCTCGGATGCAAGCAAGGGTATCAATGGGCGTCTAATGGGAAGGGAGGCCTTGCTGCGTCGTCTCCCCCCCTCGTCCAGCCTCTTGCCAGCGCCAGGCAGTGAGTGGCAGGCTCCAAGCGAAGATGCCAAGATGCCAAGATGCTGAGATGCACTGCACTGCAGTGGCACTGCGCTGACACTGGCAGTGAACCACACTGACACCGTGCATCACCATACATCACCATGCACCACCATACATCATGAAGGGACGCGGCACTCGGTCTCCTGTTCCCTTGCCTCCGTCTCATTGGCCATCCACTGGCTGATCGGTCGATTTCATCAAGACTTCATGAAGGCTTATGCCAGCCTCAGGTCAGGCATGCCCTGGTGTGGCAGACTCAAACCCGCCTCTCGCTCCAGCTGGGCCTTGAGGCCCCCTTTCTTCCCTCGCCTTCTCAATCTCTGGGCTGCTCCCGGAGCATCTCCAGAGTCAGTTTCTCCCTCTCTGCTCACAGGTTAGACATGGTTTATCCCCGGAATGAGATAGCCCCGCATATTTGGGACTCTGGCGCTTTGACGGCGAAAGAAAAAAACTCAGCCTCAGTTTGACGGGCAAGTTGGTGTGCTAGTCTCAATCAAACCATCCTGGCTCCGGCCCAGTCAGGCGACGGAACCACTGTCCCTTTGACCTGCTGGGCGCGGAACTCGTGTTGGGAACTCGTATCAATTGGGGTCCAGACTCGTTCTGACCAATGAGCAATGCCTCACCAAGCCAACCTCCGTCGCCGAGGACGCAAAAACATTGGCCTTTGCTGTGAGTCGTCCGCCTTGAACGCCCCCAACCGTAACGAGACCACCACGTCGGGTCACACTTGTCAAGTTCGTGTTCGAGCCCTTTTTGTCTTTCCGTGAATCGATCTGCTGTTCCAACAAAAGACTGGCTAGGGAGGGCCCGCAACCCTCAGCCCTCAAGGAGTGATTGAGGCACCGCACGTCCGTCCCCCAGTCTGCCGGTGGGTGTGTGGAAGGACAATGCCGCAGCCACGTTGGCTTGTATAAGGTAGGTCGAAGCACCTGCCGCAGGTCTGACTACTTCTTCCCTTCCTGTTGGCCCAAAAGCGATGTGCCGGTCGTGCCTGAAGTGAACACACACCCCTTGCGTGCCGCAACCTCTTGACCCCATAGACCACCTTACCATCCCGTCGCCGTCATGAGGTCGACTCTAATCTCCCTGCTCGGATTTCTGGCTCTTCCAGCCCTGATCTTTGCTCAGACGACCGAATCCAGTACCGACTCAAATGGAGTTGTCTACACTTCAACTGTCTACGCAACCGCCGCAGCCAGTACCACTGATTATGGCACGACTACCTCTGGGGACTATGCCACAAGCAGCACATTTGGCACTTCGACAACCGCCGGCACGACCTACAGCCCTGCAACGACTACGGACTATACCCCCTCTACCAGTCTCCCTGCAATCCAGACCGTGCAATACACCGGACAAGCCTTGCTCGTTGGAACGTACGCCTCAATCCAATCCCCCTACTCAGTTTCCGCGTACTTACTTTCCTTTCGTAGATGCAATATCCCGCAGTACACCATCCTCACCTTCCCCGACGGCGGATCCCTCGAAGTGCCTCTGGTCGGCTGCTCAGACGATCGGCCAGATTGTTGTCCATCGTTGAACTTTAGTGAATCTGGCCCCGCAGAGACGGGCGCGGCATCATCCTCGGAATCATCAGGAAATGAAGGAGCATCTACATCTTCCTGGACAGGAACAACTCCGAGCCCGACGCCAACGGGCGTCGTGTCCATGTTAAGCAAAGCCCCGCTTACCGTGTGTCCAAGGTTGCCTCACTCTCCCTGATTCAGGAGGCAACAACATGACTGATTTCTCTTCCAGTGACATGGTCGACCTAGACCCCGTGTGCTGGTAAGTTGCATCCGATCCAGCTTGTCAGTTCGAGTGCTGATTCGCATCTAGCCCGTCTGGATTCTCCCGCTATGGCCAAAGCATCATCGGCAATTTGCCTTGCGTCAGCACTCTCACGACCACGGTGTACACGCCCGACGCATCGGTTCTTGCGTCGATCACCTCTGTCATCTCCGCATCGCTAGAAGCTGCATCTACAACCTCGACTCCGACGATTAGTGTCATTATCAACCAGTACGTTTCTCGCCCCTCCATCCCTCCTCCCCCTTTCATTTCCAGCTTCCCCTGTGCATATTTTCCCCCATTGCCCGTCGCACACTCAACCACCCCACACTTCGACGTCCCATGGTAACTACTGACAACGGTATCTGTGCAGAGTCTTCGCCCTTGGCCTCCCCTGTGCCGACGACGAGGAAGGCGAATCTCACTCGGGCCTTTCGAACGGCGCCAAAGTCGGCATCGGGGTCGCAGTGGGCGTCGCAGTGTTTATCTTCATCGTGGGTCTCTGGGGATGCCTGGCCGTGCGGCATCGACGACGACTAAAGATGAAGAAGCTCGAGGCGGCCAACACGGCGGCGGGCGGGGCGATTCGTCCCACGGCAGGTGGGCCTGAACCGCCAATGGGTGCGTACACGGCCTTCAATACGGATCCGAAACACATGTCGGCCGCGACGACCATGACGCCGGGTAGTCCGACGGCGCCCATGGGCACCTACGGCAGCAACATGGGCTACCCCCCGTACAGTCCTCCCTTCGGCTACAACCAGGCGCAGCCTCAGCATATGGTCCAAGACCCCTACGCCAACTACGGGATCCAACATCAAACACAAGGCGGCATGCCGGGCATGCAAGGCTACCCGGGCATGTCGCCGCCCATGTCCCAGTCGCCTCCGCCTTTCTACCCCTACGGCCACCCGAACGCGGCGCCATTCAAGGACCCCCTTTCCGCGAACCCCGTCGAGGCCGATGACGGCCATGTGATGAATCCCAACCGAGGCAGCATTTCCCCGGCCCCCGGCCACGCCCTGAGCGACCGAGGAAGCCAAGTAACTAGCACTGCAACGGCGGTCAACAGTGTGCCTGGCAACAACGCGGCCGCGGTCGAGCTGGGGGCAACCCACAGCGTGAGGCATGCCCATGCCAGTGGCGACCCCGGAAACTGAAAACCGAGCCTATCAGGAGGAAGGAACCGAGCTTAACGAGGATGAGGAAATCTCCATCCGTGACGACCGGCGGGACGACACGAAACGACCAACCATGTGTATTTCTTTTCCGGGCATGAACTCTTTCTTCTTTTTCAAGGGACGAAACTGCTATCGGGTTTGGGGGATATGAGGACGCTGGAAAAAGAGACAGGACCTGAAAAGACACGATCGACATCCGAGCCGGATCGGATCTGATTGAGAACATGGGCCCGAGGGATTTGACCGACATGAAAGAAGCTGGACGCGCAGACCAGCCTCAGTCTGTATTTGACGACCTGGGGGGGTTTTTTCCCTTTCCCACTTGGTATTATTTGTCCTGGTTGGCACTGTCTGCTTTCTGTCACTCGCTCGGCGAAGGTTTAGCCTGGCGGTTACTGGGGCTTTTTGATGCACACACCGGGGCCATTCTTGTTCTTGGGGTCGGCTTTCAAATAGGATTGAATGGGCTTTTGCCGAGTCGGCTGAGATCAGGGCTTTCTTGACTCGAGTCGTCGAATTCGTCCCTTCTCACTGCTCCTGCGAAATGGTTCCTGGTTATCATCTTACTGCACTTTACGTGTAGCACGGATTCAACAAGGAGACGGGACGGAGGAAACCAGTCACCACGCACGCCCCAAGTGACATGCCGTCGGACCGAAATATGCCATCACCTCCTTTTTCCCTTCAGTCTTCTCATTACATGTGTGTATGTGACCAAGAGAAGGGATCACGTGTGCTGTTGCCACGATCATTCAATCTGCTCCACATGCGGAGTACATCAGTAGGAGGTTCAGGTTGATCTCTCTATTCCCAGGCACAGATTTAGAGCGCGTTCTTAAATCATTCCATATGTTCATTTCATTTCATTATGCGTAAAGAGACAGGGACTGTGCTCGCGTGCAGCTCTCGACCTCGTACTAACACTGCTCCTACAACCCGCTTCCTTCTATGAATGCATGATTCCCAATCCAAATTCCCAACCCAAAGTCCAATGCTAGTCAAATGCTCATCCCACGTCCTATTCGCTTGCATGCTAAACCAAACAACAAATAGTATAGGCGGTACAATTCTCAGTGGTCCGCGGATATTTACACAGCAAAGACTTCGGTGACGCCTTCGTGTCCGTCTGTCCGTCTGTCCCTTTCTGATTTGATTACACTCAGCTGCTGGATCCAGCTTCCCCCGAACTTGGTTTGTTTATCCTGCTGCAGACACGGTTGTATTTGGAACAACAGTGTTGGTATTTGTAGCCGTAGCCGTGTTGGATTGGAACACGAACTCCCTGAGCATTGAGTTACTTCGCGCGAAGTGAGGGCCAAGAGTCGGTTCAGGTAGGCCGAGGAAGGGTTTCCCCGGGGTTGACAGAGTGGTTGGATATGACTCTGCTTTCTCCACAGTAGCGTTTTCAACAACAGGAGTCGTCCCACGAGCCGGGGTGAAAAAGGCGTCACTATCGGATCCCGCATTCGATGGTCTGTGGCCCTCGGCCGTGGTAAGCATCCCATATGGATCATTGAGAGTTGGGTCAACCGTCAATTGATCCACTTCGTTATCAAACACTGGTTGGCTCTGTGCAACTTCGTCCACTGCCGTAACATCCAGAGCCCTGACGGGCGAATCATCATCATTGCCTGCATCACCCAACAGCGCCACGTTTTCATTCGATTCCACTTCGTCCTCTTCATTGATAGTGGTGCCATCCACGCTTCTTCGACCGTGTAAACTGGCAAATCTGACAAACTTGGGCGGATCAGAGTATCTCTTAGGACGCCGAGGACTAGAACTCGTGTTTGGATTGTACTGCTTGATTGGACTCGCCGCGGTATGTGGGTTGTACTGTTTGATCGGACTCGTCGATGTTTGTGGGCTGTGCTGTTTGACCGGACTCGTCGACATTTGCGGACTGTGCTGTTTGATCGGGCTCGAAGGGTTGGGGTAGGCTTCAATGGTAGCTTGACGGGTTTCATTTTCTCCAACCTCCATCGGGATGATCGGGGTGAATTTCCCTCGACTCGCATCAGAGCTTCTGGAAATGGTTCCTGAATTCCGCTCCATTTCGAAGCTGAAATTCGTCCGCAAGTTTTCGTTCTCCAACACTGGACTGAGTTCATTTGTAAATCCAGAAGGCCGTTTGATCTTCCCACAGCAGGAGCATCTTGCGTAGACGGGAGCAGAATGGATCTCCTTCTGCTTGCCCTTGAAATCGGCCGGTATGACCAAGGAGAGTGGTCGAACAGCAGGATGAGTGGTAAAGTCACCACCCTCGATTGCAGCTCCATCCACATTGAATTCCTCGGTGGGGGTAGGTGTCTCGTCAGATTTAGGCGAAAGCTTATCAGAGTCGGTGCGCTTGCTGAAGGATAAAGTCCGTCTCCTTGCTTTCTTCAGTTTCCCGGCGTTTTCGGACTTGTCGCCATCTTTCGTCTTGTCGACACCGAAAAGAGCCGCGCTGATGGTGAACCGTTTCTGCTTGTCCTTTTTGGGGGATTCGGCTTGGTCCGTTGCCTTTGGCTCGGGGGCCAACAAAGAGGGTTCCTCGCTGGGGAGCTCTGCAACTTCATTTCTGGGTTCCTCTTGGAATTCCTCGTCATCGCTCAGTAGCTTGGGCTGATTGTGAAGATCGTCTGCAGGATCAAGGAGCGAAAACTTCTCACCATCATCGCCGAGTAGGGAAACGGGAGAATCGGTGACCCTGGGCGGACTCGGAGGCCGTGACGAGGGTGCACTGACATTGGTCAAAGAATGGGTGCGTCCATTGTGCAGAATTTCGCTACGATACATGCTAAGGTCTTGTGAATCATTTCGAGATCTCTCAGGCGAGGATGAGCAGACCATACTTTGCCGAGGTCGTGAAAAATTGGACAGCGGATTGGACACAATGGAGGACGACGGTCGCTGGAGCATGTTCATGGATCCGGTTCGCGTAACTTCAGGTCCTCGGTAGGTAGGAAGTCCTCTGTACATATGGTGCGAAGAGCCCGAGCTTGAGGGTCTTGAAGACATGCCATTGGCAAGCATGAATGCAGCTTGGGCAGAGCCTCGGGGGCGGGGAGCGTGAATGATTCCACTGGCGTGTCCGTGGAGAGGAGCCTGGCTCTGAACATAATGGGGATGGTGGGTGCTCGACTGAGAGGATCTTCGATGTGCATTGGGCGTTTGTGGAGGAGTTGGGATGTCCAGGCTGGAATTCCTCGAGATGGAATTTCGGTGAGCCTGTGATTGATAGGCGGACGGATTATCAGGGGTTGTGGGCGGAGTGGCGTTGGTTGAGCGTCGCGACCTTGCTGGTGAGGTACCTTTGGAGCTGGATTGACTTCCAGTGGCTGATGAGAGAACACTGTGATTCAGCGAGCGGATTTCGGCGGGGGTCAGTTTGACGACATGTGGACTGTTTCGAACCGAGTGTCGATGTCGTTGCTTCAGAGACTTTTGCAACTTGGCCATGTCGAAATCATCTGCCCAGGAAAAAACCACAGTTAGGGATGCTGGACATCACGGGTACATGGATGGAAGGAAATTCGAGAAGCCCAGGTGAAACCACAACGAGAGGCAGGCCAGTGGAGAAGGTTGCGACAAGCGAAAGGTGGTGGCTACGACTACTCGCTAGGATCCCACCCCACTGACGTCTGCAGGGTAAGCTTTCCAGCTGAGACAAACTGAACTCACCTGTCGTCGCACGGGCCTGACCCGGTGCGTGGGTCACAGCTGGCATGGCTGGTAGATGTTCGGTCGGATGAGGTGCGAAGGCCCCAGTGATGCAGAAGTTGAGTTAGGTTGCTGCCGTCAGACGCAGTGGCGGGTTAATGCAGTTGGGGTCGTTCACGGGCGGTACGCGGGCGTGCTGAGGCTGCTGGTGCTGCTGGTTCTGGATCCCGGTCGATCGGCTCAGGCGCGATGAGAATCCGGGCCAAAACAACCGCAACGGTTGGTTTCTGGCCTGCAGAAACGGGGATGGCGAAGGATGAGGTAGCGACCGGCGATGCCTGAATGTCTGGAGAGGTCTCAAAGAGGGCGGCGTTGGTATGGCGATGGATTGATGCGGCCACGGCCTTAGTCTGGCAGGAAACCTGGGAGCGAACGAGCGTTGCGTGCGAGAGAGATCGCGTGGGCCACCGAGAGGGGCGCTATGGGTGACGCATGGTGCAAGGGCCGAATTTCCAACGGGTAAACGATTGATGGCAAGAGTAGCGACCGGTGCAGTGATGGAGCGACAAATATGTAGAGAGAGGAAAGCAAGAGAAGAGGAGGAAAGGTCCGAGCGATAAAGGGAGGCCCTGGCTTGAGGCAAAGGATGGTGTTGTGTTGGGTGCTGTGCGAAAAGAGCGTTTTGGGGAAACGCGCCGGAGGTAGGAAAGGAGGGGCAGAGGAAGGACTGAAGAAGGGCAAGGAAAGGCCGAAAGGCATCCCCGGAGCCTGCTGGCCAGGCAGAAGGCAGACAGCAGACGGCAGACAGCAGACAGCAATGCCCCTAGGCCCTAAGCCCTGGGCCCTGGGGGTCTTCCGGGCACAGGTGGAGGTGCGCGCTAGCTATTGCCTTGGGTAAGGACTCCGTCTCTGGGCTCTGGGCACTGAGACAAAGGGGTGATTGATTGATCCATGACGCGCGCCGCGATGCCATGGACGTTAGCCTCTCCGTGCTACGTTCCGGTTCTGCCTTTCCGTGAAGCTTTCTGATCGAGTTTTTCTTTTCCGGCCGCCCATTTCTGTCCGATCAATGATGCGGACACTCGCCGCATTGCGCTGCGGTGGTGGCGGCTAGTAATAGTAGTAGTGGGCAGGTTCCCGCGGCATGCGCCATGCGCCACTCGTCCCTGGCGTCCTCCACATCAGGCAATGGAGCACCAGAGCCTCGGCTGGTCGTTGGCTGGGTTTTGGTTTGGGCTGCGGTGGCTACAGTCTGAATCCCGCGCGGCGGGCCGAGGGGCCTCCAATCGAAACAGCCCCAGTTCTCCCTTGGGACAAGGCCGTCACGGCTGGAGCTGAGGCGGCAAAAGTCACCCCATGCTCCGGACGCATAGAGTCTCGAATCTACCAGACACCCAAGGCAACACGAGGGCAATAATAACACCATCCGCATCCAGCACCTTATGATGACTATTATTATTACTCGGCAACCAAGTGTGTACTACTAGGATGTACTTGGAGCCCAGCACAGCTACTCCGTACTGGGTACATCCTGACTCTTTGCCTCGCCTATCGCAGCCCCAGCCATCCATCCACTTGCTCCCCTCCACAACGGTATATCCCTGGTCGTAATAGTCCGATCCAGACCTCACCACGATGTGTCCCAGGAACCCACTTGGCTCCAATGCCAACCTCGCCATCAACACTCGCCGGCTGCTCGCTATCAACGTCATGATAACAGCACCCGACACAAACCATAATACTCTGTACTCCGTACGGATAGACACCGTCCCTCCAGATGGCATATGCAGCTAGCTACCTAAGTATTCCCCGGTCGTTCCGATGTTGCAGGTTTTCCATTTTCCATTTTCCCCATCTCCTAGGAGATTGTTCCTGTCAGAATTACTCCGCATCACCGCCTCGTCAATCATCAAATAGAGACCGTCCATCGACGGAGGTCCTAAACGAGTGCCTTGGGTATATCCTGCTTACTCGTGTACTCCATCCACCCACCAAAAACCCACCCACGGACATAGAAACCAAAAACAATTCCAAATCCGCCATGCAACTTCGTGCCTTGTCTTTAATCCGTGTTCGGCCGGCCACAGGCTACAACGCAAGGCCTGTTCCATCGCCCGTCCATCTGTACAGAGCGAGCACCTCTCGCCTCCAATGCTGTTGCTCGGCCAGATCCTCCGGGATCCGTCCACGGACCTGCTGAAGAGCTGACCGCATCACTTTTCGGAAATTCCGCTGTCACCCGTCTCGTTAGCCAGTCTATTCGAGATCACTCCGTCCTGTAATACCGACTCACCTGGTACTGGGTGTCCAGCGTCGCCACGCATGCCTCGTGTGCTCGCACAATCGTCTCGCACGCCTTGACCACATCTGGACTGACGTCTCCCTGCAGCTTGTCCGCAAACAAGAGAAGCAGGAAACTCCCCTGGAGCAGGTATACGCCGAAAAAGAACGGCATGAAACTGAGGTCCGGATCGTCTTCAATGATGTCGGCCACCGCCTCGGCCGCGCTCACCGCGTGTCCCGTGGCCGTCACAAACGACTGCGAAGAGATCCAGAGGTCGTTGTCATCAAGCAAGGCAATGGGGTCCCATTTGCCGGTCAACAGAATGTGGAGCACGTGCATGATGTGTGTCCCGTACGCCACCACCGTCTTGGTCTGCAGCGCCAGCTCCGAGACACTGTGCGACTGTGAGTCGCTGGTCCCCGCAGACACCACCGACGGAGTCACCACATCGGTTTGGCTCGTGTCGGGAACGTGGCCCCCCGACGCTTCAAAGTCTTTCAGGCTCTGTCCGTACAACTCCAGCTGTTGGGTGATTTCATCCGTCGGGTCGTCCCAGTTTTTGGCCTGGTGTGCTCGCGGTCCGAACCGAGGACGGTTGCGCGCGTGGTTGAGGTCGAGAATCTCCCCCAGGATGACCATCAGAGGTAAGAAATACCCAAAAACGCTGTGCGACGTGCACTCGATATTGAGCCCTCTTCGGCGATGCGCCGGATCCCCCGCTTTGTCAAACCGGCCACTCTGAAACAAATCATCATCCAGAGGTTGCAGCAGGCCCTCACATTCCTTGTTGAGGAAGAACATCGGCCGGTTGTAGCACAAAGCCAGATGTCGATCTTGCATGTACAATAGCCACCACGTCCGGCGCCTCTCTTCTCTTTCTTCCTCTGACACATACCCCACCACATTACGTCGCGTGCCGTCCACGGAGTTTTTCCGTCCTTCGTTCGGGTGGCTCTCCGGGTGAGTGTTGTTAGGATGGCTCTCCTCGCCATCCGGTTCGGGCGGGTTGGGAGGAAGCTCCCGCCCGAGTCGGATCTCCCGAGCAAGGGACCACGCAGCATTCCACCACCTTAAACTCGCCGCCTTTCGCTCACTGGCCGAAACTACGGTCGCCAAATGGATGTAGGTGGCGAGGTTGTCAATCTGTGCCCGGTCAACCCCGTGCCCGCCCGAGTGAGTTGGGACAACCAGGGCCCCCAGCCCCGCGTCGTTTGGTGGCATTTGCGGATAGTTTGGGTTGGGCGTCATCACACCGGTGTAAGGGTGAGTGTGAATCAACGGCTTGAGCATGTTGATGGTCAGCTCCAGGAGCCGCTGACAGATTCGGGCTCGAGCATCCAACTGCGTGGTCAGGAAAGCCGCGTCACTGGTCTGCGCCGCGGTCCAGAGCATGCTCGCCAACAGTGCCGGGGAACAAGGTCGGGGATCGGTGGGGTGGAGAAAAGACTTCTTGCGGAAGATGTAACCGAGCACATAGGGATTCGCCGGGCGAAGGTAGGCGGAAGTGGTGCTCGTGAAGTATTGCTCGAGCAGGTCGCAGGCCAGAGCTTGAGGAATGATGGATTCAATGTGAGGTAGCAAGGGGCGGAGGACCGGATACCTCAAAGAATCAGTGACTCTCGGTTGGGCGGGCAAAGGTTCGCTCACGAACATGGGAGACGTGAGAGACAGCCAGTCTGGAGACTCGACCATTGGTGCTTTCCCCATGAAGGCGACCGAATAGTCATCTCCCAGCGGGAAGCCAAAGCCTTGGGTGGCACCTTGGACATGCATCGAGTCGAGCGTCGAGGCGACGTAGGCCTGGTTTGGGACGGCAAAGTCAATCGGGCGAGCCTGGTTCATCTGGGGCATCATCGCGGGGTCCATGTCGTGGATTTGGCCACTGGTGGCCATGCCCAATCCCGGAGAGGGATCAAAGTCGGTGAAAAAGGCATTTTGGTGGTGCGTGTGCTCGAAGCTTGCGCTCGGGGGAGTTTGGTTTGACGACATTCGGCTGCCGTCAACCAGAGCAGCTCGGCTGGTGAAAGAGGTGCTCGAAAACTTCCGAGAACCAACGGACTGGCGCACGGTGGAGTGGTTATTGGACGCAGTCTGGTCGCTGATGTAGTTTGGCTCATCTGCTTGATCCATTTCCTTCTTGGGAGCGCGACCTCGTTTTTTATGGATGCGAGCATATTCGCAAGCAAGAGAATTCTCGGTGCAGTGGACACAGGGTTGTTTGCCGTCGCATTTGGTTCTCAGTTGGTTGCACTGGTCGCAAGCACGACTGATTCGGCGGCGGACCGCGGCTGCTTCGTTTGCCTCTGTTGCGTCGAGCTCAGACTCCCTCCTCTTGCGACCGGCCTGCAGGTTATCGCTAGCGTAGGGTTGGGGGTTGGCGTGGACGTGGACGTGGAGGTTGGAGGAAAGCTGCTGGGCTTGGGAGGTGATCATGTCGGGTCGTTGAGCATAGTCGTGGTATTCCGAATAGCCGTTCTGGGTTTGTGGGGGGTTGCGGGAAAGCATGGCGGCGCCGTGCGAGGGTGACAGCAGGTGACAGCTGCTGTCATGTCGTGGCCAAGTAGATGTGCTGGGGGCGGTCACCGTCGAGATGGAGATAGACTCGGCATTTGAATCTAGAGAGGGAGTGCTCCACGACGTCGAGACTGGCAACCAGAGGATGGTCTGAGGGAGGCAAATTGATGGAGGCGGAGGCGGAGATGGAGATGGAGATGGAGATGGCGATGGAGACGAGGTGGTGAGGTGGAGAGGGTTTGCTCATACGGCCAGTATGCTTCTGGTCCTGATCTGGTTGGAGCCATACGACCGCCGGTGAGAGGCGAAGAGACAGACAAGACACAAGACTCCTTGCGGATAGAGGAGGTAAAGAAGCTGCGGGTCAGGCAGTCAGGTCACACTGGGCAGACTACCTAGGTACTAATACTTATTAATACTACGTAATTAAGCTATTGTTCAAATTTCAACATCCTCGTGCGTCCTGAGTTGGGGTTCCCTCCCGCCTTTCAAGCTGGGGGGAACCTCCCCCCCCGGTTATGAGGGTGTGGCGGCAGGGATATTTCCGGGGCTTGCCCGTTTAGAGGAGCAGCGCCCATTATTCATAAGTGGCCGAGCACCAAGCGCCTGTGGTGAGTGCCTGTGCCAGCCTGCCAGTGGTGGTCGCTTGGGGAGCCTCGGCCTCTGGCACGAGCAACTTCAGCTGCGTCGAACTCGAATCCGACAGCGCCACCATGGGAGTCTCAATACCTCAATGTCAGGTGTTGAACGGCTTTCTGTCGACATGCGGCCTATGCACGATGGACTTGACTGTCCAGTAGCAGTGTCCACCGGAGGATTGCTCTTTTCTGCGCTTCCACCATTGCAGAGCCCGCGGATGTGGAGGATGAATGCGGGGCACTGCAGCCACCCAAGACCCAGGGTGCTTCACTGGGCTTTACTGAGTGACCAGGCTGCCAATTACAGGGCAAGATCGAGTTGGTGGGTAGGCCGCCGACATGATCCACTCGTCCGTCTTTGTGTTTCCTTCGACTTAGCATTCTGTCGTGCCCAGAATCTCGACGACTCCAATTGCCGACTGCAACCAGTCCTCGTCTGTGGGCAATGGATGATTTGTATTCTTTGCTGTCGGCAGATCCTCGCTCTAGCTGCTCCTACACGGCGGGAGCATGCTGGCTCAAGATGTCATTCAATCCGTGACGCTGCACGCACTCGTCAAAGTGGAAGCTGTGTGCCAGCTCGTCCAGCTCTTTCAGGCCCATGCCTTGGAATTGGCGAGCAAATTCGTCGGCAAACTGGGCACTCAGCCATGTCTGGATCACGGCGCGCATGACATGCCTTTCGGTTTGCCACGGACCTGGATATGCGTCTTTGGCAGTGGGACAGATCTTGTCAATCCACTCGACCAGAGGATCCAACGCAGCTTCTGCCTCGGGAGATCTGTGCACCCCCCACGCATCGAGACGGCATTCCCTCTTTTTATCGAGAAACGGCTGGATGGTGCGGTTCCATTTCGATTGCCGGCTCGTGTGCAGCATTCCTTGCACCCCAATGTCTTTGTACAGCCAGATGCTCCAACTGATCTGGTACTTGTCGTATATCTTCAACTGTTGCCCAAGCATGTTGCACCGGTCCTGGTTGACAGCATCAGCATCCGGGTCCGAGGCTGGCTCGGCATAGACAGGTCCAAACTCGCCGTTCCAGATAGGGCACTTGTGCCGGAGCATAAACTCGGCCTTGCGGAGGAATTGCGTCTCGAGTCTCCGATTTTGGTCGGCGGTGCCCTTGTATCGGTCACCCGTAGGGAAACCCATCGTCTGCCCGTTGGTCAGCCGGTGCTTACGCCCCATCCTTGACACCTACCGAATAATCATGCAGGGCGTACACGCAGTTAGGCAGAACCTGGTCAAACCCCTTCCATTCCATCGCAAACGTGTTACCGTCTAGCCACAGAATATGGTGAGGGTCGACCTCACGGATGGCCCTCTCGATCCTCCTGTAAAAGGCTGGGAGCCGAACGTGTTCTGGATCGCAGGGTTCGTTGATCGGATTGTAGCCTGCTACCCAAGTCTGTCTTTGTATCTCTTTGCCATCTCTTGCCACAGCCACACCGTCCTATCCTGGTGGTCTCGATAGTCCCAGAAGGCTGCGTAGTTGGTCGGGTTATCCGAGTGCCAGTCGGGGTTTTGCCCTCCGGGCACAGTGTGCATGTCAAGGATCGTGTAGATCTGGTATTTTGCACACTAGATGAACAGCTGGTAAGGAGCGGAAGCGCCGCCTACTGAGGACTGGCCGCTTACCAGGGCAATCACTCGGTCAAGGTGCTTAAACCCGGACTCCTTCAGCACTCGAGGGTTCATATCGTCCTCAAAGTGCCGATAGTTGAAGGGCAAGCGGATACAGTTGAGCTTCAGGCCGGCAAAGAACTGCGCATCGGCCTCGGTAAAGTGGTATTCGAGCCACTTGTCGAAGAAGTACTCGGACTTCTCACGACCGAGAACTTTTTGCATGGATGCACGGTGTTGAGATTCGTGGCCCGGGTATCCAGTGATGAAATTCTCCATGCTATGAGTGATGGCGGCGATTAGCCTCAACAAAGGTGGGCAGGCCGCAAGAGCCAGAGACTCGGACTCACTTCATCCAGCCTCCAATGGCCGCTCCACGGAGCACCACTTGTTGGCCATAGCTGTCTACGATCTTTTCGCCGTCGACCTTGAGGTAGCCAGTTGCCATCTTTGCTCGTTCCAAGTCGAATGGAAGTCGGCTTGGCTAATGATCGGGGGTTTCAACTTCCCTTTCATTTCGTCCCCGGCTATTTTGGGACGACTCCTGCTGGCAGAGAGACCCGAATCTCGTAACGACTCAGGATGCCATTGGGCGGGAGAGCGATCTCTTTGCCGGCAACGAGGATGAAGCCCAATGGGCACGGGGAACCGGCCACTCAACGATCGATTCCGGCTAAATTCGACAAAGTACCTCCTCGCCCGATCTTCAAACGATATGCGGGCGATCGCCGCGCTATCGCTTCTTTCCCCGTTATCTTCTTTCACGTCGACATACCTATGTCGGACGGCGTATTGAGGTAATCATGTCTTGGGGGCCGGTGAGCTTTTCATATGCGATGACCCGCAAATTCGTCTCCGACTTTGTGAGTTTTTAAGAATAAGCTCTCGAGTAGTCCGTGCTTGGGGCCCAAGTCAGGGGCCCGGATCAGTCGGATCCTTCCGTAAGCTTCGGCCCTCCAGGCGGCCCAAGCCTAACTTTGACTACTTAAGTAACTCACTAAGGCAAGCCAATAGCTAAGCTTTCTAGCGGCCACGCGGCGACCGCGACCTACCCAGTAAGTAAGTTGCTACCTCTCTGAGTAGGCTCTAAGAGTCTACCAGTAATTAAGTACTGGGTAAGTAGGCTCTCCATCTGCTCCTCCATCGACTCGGCCCCCATTACTTGCTCCGTCCAGCAACATATCACCTATTCACTTCAGCTGTCACCTGAAGCCAGACTCTAAGTACTTGAGACAGTTCGGTCCGCCAATCACCGTTGCCCCCGCTGGACAACTTAGTAGACCTTTAAGAAATGACATCCCTCAGTGCTCGGGCAACCTACCATCTTCCAGTGCCTAAGTTAGCGTCCTACCTGGGGCCACTTGGGGCACACTTAGGGGTCAAGCGCGTCAGAGGCTCAGAGCCTTTGCTGTTCACCTCCGTGACCTCCTCGCTCAGCCTTTCTCGCACATCCTTGAAGCCGAGATGCAAGTCAAGCTGCAGAAATAAGTAGAACCACGGCACACTGGCACATCCGACATTTCCTTGCACTTGCACCTGTTGTTGCCGTCTGCCACGACGATGCCGTCCGACGCGCCGTCCTTTCCCTATCCGCCCGCGCGCGAAGGGTTCTGGAGCCCAGTCACGTCCACCCTGAATTGGTGCGAGGAGGCAAGGAAGCACGAAGCCCTCCAACCTGCGTTCGGACAGTCGTCGCTGACTTGATCATCCGCCGCATTTTAGGACTATTACGCCAGCATTTACTGCGCCGAGATCATCAACTCCTTTACCAATCTCGCTTTCGTCTACCTGGCGTACAAGGGCATTTCCAATTGCATCCGCAACCGCCACGACACCGTCTTCCTGGTCGGCTTCATCAGCTATCTGGTCATCGGGCTGGGCAGCTTCTGCTTCCACACCACCCTGAAATGTATGTTGCCCCTCCTCCCCCCTGGCGGCACTGCCCAGACCTGGTTCAATACTCGGGGATATTCACGAGGGCACCCGACCTCTAGCTCACTCACCCTCCCAACAGATACGACGCAGCTCCTTGACGAGCTTGCCATGATCTACACCTCGTGCATCATGTTCTACGCCATCTTCTCCCACGGCCGGGCTTCTGCCGCCAAACTGCTGATTGTCCTGTCGGTCGTCCTGCTCGCCGTCTTCATCACGCTGTACTACCACTACCTTAAAGACCCACTCTTCCACCAGAATATGTTCGCCCTAATCACCGCCGTTGTCTTCTTCCGGAGCACGTACGTCATGGAAGTCACGCTCCGGCCGTCCAGGCGAGCCAAATCAGCCGCGCCACGCAGTACCCAGGTCCGTGATGCGGTGGAACAGGAGCAGGAACGAGCGAGACAGGATCAGCGCGACCTTGCCATTCTCAAGACCATGTGGCAGATGATCCCCATCGGCCTAGGCTCTGTCGCCTTCGGCTTCCTGATCTGGAACTTGGATAACGCTTTCTGCCCCGTCCTCCGCCGCTGGCGTCGCCAGGTCGGTTTGCCGTGGGGCATTCTGCTTGAGGGCCATGGATGGTGGTGAGAGCCTCTGTCTCGTTATTTGCTCTGCTTGTTGTCCCCTTGGCGCCACTGACCTTCTTACTCCATAGGCACATCTTCACTGGCATCGCCCAGTACTTCAACTTGACTTGGAGCATCTGGCTGCGGTACTGTTTCGACGGCCAACAGGACGATGTGCAACTAGTCTGGCCGTCACTGTTCACTTCGGTGCCTACCGTCGAACGGAACGACAATGCCAACTCTAGCAAATTGCATCAAGTTGGACGCGAAAAGACGAGTTAGTTGATGGGTCGATTTCCGATTCCGACGACCGACCTTGTCTTTGAGGCCGAGCCGACGGTGTGATGGGAGAGTAGGGTGTGTTGGATATCCAAGAAATGTAGGCCATGTCATGCCGTGGTATTTTATGGGGGGGGAATCTACCTTCTCACGTCGTCAGGAGCCAGGAGGGGCACTATGATCTTGATGAATCTACGTTCGATGATACTGGTAGGAAACTCCTCACTGGAATCATACTCAGCTCGACAGCAGCTTCGAATAATCATTGTTTGAAACATGGTCTCTCCACACCCATCACTTTTGTCTTCATCCAAATTTAACTCCTCCTGGCAGACGTCACCATCCACTCCGTCATTAGCCATCTTTAGTCGGCCCATCGGCTCCTGAAATCAATACATCAGGTTGCTGAGACTGGCGAGGGACATCTTGAGAAGTAGAGGTCATTTGATTGACGGGCAAGAAGAAAGTCGAACTTCGGTGGCGGGGAGGGTTCTACTTGAGTCGTGGGAGCAACTGCCCGTCCAAGTCAGCCTTTTAGGCTATTATTAAATACTAATATAACCCTTTCAGTAAGTAGTAGGTCAGTAGTTATTAATAGTGCAGAAGCCACACGCACCCGGGGTGGAAAGGAATCCAACCTGACCACCTACCTAGGCAGGCTTAGCAGGCCATGACGGCAATCGAGTGAAATAAAACGGCTGGGGAGAGTTTCAAAGCTCCTTGTTTTACCGGGTACTCGGGCGGTCGGGAACCATTGATCCCTTGGACGCCCCCTGAGGACGCGCAGCCTTGCGGGTCACAAACTATCATCAACTACAGACTAGGACGTGAAACCGACCTTGAATCCGCCTACGGAGCGAGAGTGCGCCTTAGACTACCTGAATAGTATTCGGCATCTGCTAGTACGGATACTGTTCCGTAAGCGAGCGTGCGATGTTTTGACATGGCGCAGAAAGAAGAACTGCAAAAGGACAACGAGAAGAACCATACTTGGGTCGTTGCAGGCCTGACTTAGGGTGTTGACTTCACGGTTGGAGAGCTTAGTTAACTTGGTACAGATTGAAAAAGGCGTACTAATCAGTGTCCGTTTCTTGAGTTCCCGATCTAGACTGGGGTAACTGTGGTCAGTTGCAATTTGGTGCGTGACTGTGTGATGTGTCTGTGTGCACTCGTGTACCATCATAAACTCGTCCCCTGAGTGCTACCCCTCTAACTGACCAACGATCAATCTACTGATACAAGTGATTCCAAAAACGTCGAGAAAAAATCCAAGATCCATCAGGCGCGGCACACGTTCATGTCGCTCGTTCAGCCCCTCTAATCCATGACCTTCCCCAAACTAATAACTCTCCCAAACCTGCTGTCCCATGGCGACGACACGATTGAACAGCTCATCTCGCTCCTTAAGGGCCGTGGCCCTAAAATTCTTCCCATCCTTGCTCACAAACTCTAGCCCATCTTTCACCTCCCGGTTCGTCGCCCAACCAACCACAATCTTCCCCTTCCATCCTAGCCCGCCGACCTTCTTAACCTCATCTAGATCCGCTATCGCGACGGCCCAGTCTGGGTCATGCGGCATAGATTCAACGAGTTCATTCTGGTCAAGGTGTGTAGTGAAGTAGATACACGGGGATGCCGGGCGGTTTCCGCTGGCGGGAGAGACGGAACTGTCGACGTACACGGCGCCTTTTCGCCCGTTGTACCTCGATCTGAACTCGACGGGGCCTTCGACCGCTTTGGCTTTCAGTTCGGTTTTGGACGGGAGGACGCCGAGTTTTTCCTTAGCGTGCCGGGAGCCCATCGTCGCCTTCACCGAGTCCGTGGTCAGCTTGGTCTCAACGGCTCCAGCTGTGGTGTGTTTGAAGGCTGACATGACTTTGGCGCCGAAGCCACCTTTCTTTTTCTTGGGCTCGTCACCTTCAGTAGATTCGGTACTGCTTGGTTTGTCGACCGTGATGGCATCTTCGATTTCCGAGGTCGTGGCATCAAGTCCGTTAGCCGTAATCTCCTCCTTGTCGACGGCGGCGGGTTCATCAGGTGGAGCTTCGTGAGAGCGAGGTGCTGGCGGTAATGGTGCTCGATTTGCTTCGCCAATTCGTAGTAGAGTGATGGTTAGTTGAGCATTGGTGGGAACACCTTTGAGAAGAGTGTTGCGAATCTCGAGGTACTTTGGCCAGTCCGGGATCTTCTCGTTTAATAGCTGAATGCCTCGTTGCATCAGAGGATCGGAAAAGAAAGCGAAACCAAGAGAGAATGTCAATCCTTTCACCACCCACTGCGGCTTAGTGATGAGAGAGGCAAGGAGGAACGGAATGAAAATAGCACCCAGTTGTAGACGCTTGTTTGACGGGAAAGGTGGAGTGGGCGACAGGGCATTCGCGAATCGTTCCCATGCATCAGAGATGTCTCCGACAACATGCATCACAGGGCGCATCTGTTTCCATATTGCGTCCTCCATGGGTTGCTTGGTCTTGTCGTGGGCCTCCTCTGGTGTGCCTCCTTGAGCTGAAGATGAAGCGTCAGCAGCAGCTGTGGCCATCTTTGTAGGATCCGGGACAGAGCTGTCGAGGATCTTGCTTCCACCCTCGTCGTCGGGAGATGCCTGGTCATGGCGGCCAGCGGCACTAGAAATGGCGACAGAAGCAATTCCTGAGACCAAATTACTGGCTTCCTGCTCCACAGCCTCGCCCTTGTACTTCTCAGGTGCACCGGTCACGCTGTCTTGACTACCCAGCACACCAGCCTTTGGTTTCTGGAGCCCACCGGTCTTGTGACTGACTAATGCCAGAGGGACAGAGGGGAACAGGATTGGTCGAGACTGAGGAAGGGTGATGAGGACAATGATGGTGGTGAACAATGTGGGCATGATCAAGTTGAAGATCCAAGCCACGAAGAAGACACCGGCAAAAGCGGCTGTACGACGAGGTTCCCTCCACGATCTCAATCTTGCCACATGTTTTCCAAACCCAATTAGTCCGACGATGACGGTCATGTATAAGCGTTCGATGTTTGAGCGGAGTTTGTCTGGAGAGAAATCATCTTCATCGGCGATGTTGAGATCAAGTCCTCCTGGAGGTGGTTGTGGAATGGCTTTGACATGGTACATTTGCTGGATGTGCGTTCAGTATGTGTAGTATAGACCACGGTCCAGAGAAACGAGCTCACTTTGTTGAATCTCCTGACCAAGGTCCATAGCTCGTCGTTCGGCAATCCGCCCACCAAGGTGTCTACACCCACGGCATTAGCCTGCCATCCCAGATTGGTGGTGTCGTCCTCCTGACCAGCCTTCTGAGCAGCACCCAGGATGTCATGTTCACTGGTAGCCAGTTGATGACTAGTGGACGTGTTCTGACCCAGAGGAGCCTTCGCAGTTGCAGTCACCGGCTTCGCAGCCTGGATGATTCGTTGGCGGAATTCCGAGTCTGGGTTCTGTTCTGGGGGAGGAGTAGTGCCGCCATCGCGGAAAACGTAGCCTGGCATCGGCATCGCGAGGGGATTTTGAAGAGAGGTAGAGAGCGGTTGAGAGAAGAAGATGAGAGCAGGAAGGGGGGAGGAGGAAGGTGTTATGTAGTTGGATGCAAGACACGCAGACAAAGGGAAGGCAGGTGGTGGTGGCAGGTCAGTGGTGATCTGATATGGCCCAAGGCATAATATGTAAAATACGTCATTGGCTTGATTGGCGTGCCCCGCTTTCCTCATTTAGACGATGCGCTAAGGGTTCCCAGCCAATCATCTACTGTCGTCGATCGTGTGCCATCTCCGCCAGTTTGCCCGTTCTGCATTCTTGTCACATGCCTGTCAGGCTGTCAGCCAGCTTGATCCCCAATCTGGCCAGGTTTGATGACGACAGCCTTGACGACCAGATGCAGCAAACAAAAACCGACGAAATTAATTGGCATTTGCACCTTGATAGCCACAGCTGCTTCTTGTGACAAGTCCATTACTAGTATCCCATTGTGCCATCCAAAATATCAAAGCCAGAGACGGAATAATGGTCGCGAAATTCCCACCAGCTAACCGTCGCTAAATGTCATCCCCGCCCTTTGTCCAAAACGCTCGTCGTGAAGTTGTATGTGTCTCTATACAGAGTAGAATGTCTCGTGAGGCTGCAGCGGTCCAGCCTGTGCCATCGTATATGGTTTGCCGTGCACGTAACGGCTCTTCATTGGCTCCTCGTCAATCGCGCAATGGATCTGCCCATCTCGCCCTCGGAACCAGCCCAATCCATACCTCTTGCCGATCTGCTTCAATCGATTCTCCATGGCCTTGTTGGTGAACTGCTCTGTTCCGATGAAGTCGGTGAGCATGTTGCTCGCATAGATGAACGCCAACACGGCCGCAATCGTCGAAGGTTCTCGCGGGAGGAACGGATGTCGTCGTCGAATATACACCAGGGAGGTGGTGAAGATGACAAAAACCAAGATGCTTAGAGACAAGACAAGGGACGCCCAAAAGGAAATAAACGTTTCATCCCCATTTGAGGAATCTTTGTCTCCCTTCCTAAAGTTCAGGAACGCCTTCGAGTTGACCGAAAATGAACCGACAGTTACGGTCAAGATATCCAGTGAAACCGAAGACACCCCCACGAGTGCTACGAGGTAGTGTCGATTCCACATTGCTTTGAGGGGCATCCATCCATACACGGTCGACTGGTAGTCCAGCGTCAGACTGTTCTCCGGCGTCGCATTCCCTTTGGAGAGCAGATAGAACGGTTCCATGAGGCGCACATCTGCTTCAAAGGTGCTGAAGAACAGTTTCAACGCGGTTGCGACGAGAATCGGAAGCCAAGGCGCTGCATTGGGAACGGCTCGACCGCGGGTCAATGTGATTATGGGTATGGATGCCAGACAGAAAACCATGAAAAGAAGGAAGGGAATGGCCGCCTCAATCCGAAGCATCACTGGATGCGGGCTTTTCAATTTCCGTTCGCTTTCTTGAACAGCCTCGTTCTCGTTCTCCCATTGGCCCTGCCAAATGGAGGATTTGTACAGAACATAGTGTCGGTGTTGAAGCCGTTTGTGGATCTTGCCCCGGGTAGCTTCGTCCAACCCGGAAAAGTCCTGCAGGATATGCGATTTGGTGGCCATGGATGCGATTCCAGCAATTCCTTTGGGGTCACTCAGTAGCCCGGACTTTCGACGCAGTTGAAGGAACAGGATGACGAGAACAATGGATACAAACAAATAGCTTGCCGACAGTATTCGAGACCAGACCGGATTGACGCGAACCCAATAGTTCTTTTCGTTCAAGTCGCCGCATCCCGTACCGTGACAAGCCCGGTTCGGATTAGTCACCATCTTAATGGACGGATTCTGCAGCGCTGGTGCAAGCATGGAGGCGGTGATGTTGCCTGTTGTGGAAAATAACACGGCCCATTGCTTCAATCGAAAGGCCTTGAAGGGGACGAAATATTGAAACATGGTCAAGTGATCGAGGTTGATGCTGGAGGCGGCCCCGGCGCCACCAGGTCGGGAGAGTTGATAGAAGGGTTCGAGTCGACGAATATCAAAATCCATGATTGAGAACATGACGGCGTAGACAATAGTAACCATGGTGGGCAAATCTGGATCTGGTCAGCATCAAGCTCACGGCACCAATTCAATCAAGAGACAACTCACACTTCCACGCAAAGAAGTCCCAGGTCGATACCTCTGCCACATGATTGAATTCAAGCAGTCCACGGTGTTCTCGGGCAAGCCTGAGTGACGTTTGGCAGAGATACTCTTGAAATCCCGCCAGTCCCAGCGCCAGGGCCATCAACAACAGAATGTAGATGCTGCTCATGGAGAATGGTTTCCAGTTCGGGATGTCAGGATCTTCGGGAAAGAAATAACTCTTGGCCTCTTGGGGCATCATGCTATGTCTCGCGGACGTGGCTTCAAAGCCCTGGCCTGTGTGGCCGTCTCCTTGGCCACCGCCCAAGGAACTCAAATCGACCACTTCTTCAACCTCGACGATGACATTCTTTTCTTGCGCGAGATTCTGACCAAAGTCGCGAACGGTCCGGGTTCGATCGATCCCAGAGCTAGAGGCACTCTTGGATACGCCGGTCGTCCTTCTTCCCAGTTTGGTGGGGTCGCGCCTCAGTTGCACGCCAATGTCCTTCATGCCCTCTCCCACACTGCCACGCTTGTCGACGAATGCGCGGAAATCGGGCTTTCCCATGGAACTCGAAGCGCGCACATACTCGGTCGATTCTTGTTGGAGTCGGGACATGTTGGGACTGGACATTTCGGTTAGTTCCCAGCCCAGGCCTTCCAATGAGGAAATGTCCACCACCGCCTGACCGGTCTCGTTGTCTTCCAGATTCGCATACTGCCCGTTCCGCGATCTTTTGGTGGAGCGGAAGTTGGTTCGATTGATGGGGGAATATTTGGTGGTCAGCCGGCGCAACATGGATGTGGCGCTCGATGGCCCAGTGCTCAACCGCCGGGCTTTGGTTGGCGACGGTGGCTCAATGATGCCGAGCCCAAAGTCTCGCAGGCTTTCGGCTTCACCGATGGATCTCAGTCGTTCGTCTCTCGAGTTTCCTCTCGAATGCCGCCCTCGGTAATGTGAGGATGGTTCGATGGCGGTGGTCATTCCCGGAGGATCGTTGCTGCTGAGGAGGCCTACGTGGTCTCCAACCACCGCGCCGGGTGGTGGCGGAGCCAGCGAGTAATTGTGATTCTCGTCCATGGCGATCACGGCGAGACTCAAGCCGGTGTGGGATGTGTCGAGTTTCCAGGAGTCATCTCTAGCCCATGATTGATTCTTCAAGGAAGACGGTCAACATCAAAAGCTGGAGCGCCCTTTGTTGGAGGTGGAAACAATCAGGGGAATTCTCCTCCACGTGTGTCAAGGGAGGTGGCACACTGTGTACAGCGAGGAGGGACAAGTCGGCCGACGAAAGCCTGCGCGTGGCTGAAGGCTCGGAGAGAGCCCAGGGTCAATCGCAGAACCAAGCTTAGATCGCCCAACGATGCTGCTATACGGAGTACCCGGGTAGATACAGATCGAAGACGATGGCAACAACTAACGAGGGCTTGAGTCGATGCAATGTTGGGATGAAACGAGTGGAGGGGCAGCGAGAACAACGGTCAAATGCGAACAGAGCCGAAAGAGTCGAGGAGATTGAGGTTACTGATTTGAGGGCACTAAACCTGTAAGGCGCCGGCAGTTTGCGCAATCCGCTCGTCGGCAGGGCGTCGGTTGAACGGGGAGTCAGCGAGCGTGAGGAGTGAAGAAAGCCACTGGCTTGAGTCCGACAGATGGGTGGATGTGGGCGAGGCGGTGGTGATGATGATGAGGTTTGGGCAAGGTCCAGGGCGGACGGTTGAGGCTGAGGTTCGAGAGTCGAGAGTCGGGATTCCAAAGAAAGCAGCAGGCCATGGAAGCAAGAGCAGAATAGTTGCGTTCAAGTTTGCCAGTTCGGTCTGGCTCAGCTGGCTCCAAACGGACATGGCACGATTCGCAACCCCTGCAGCCGCCAGCGCCAGCAAAGATGGTTTGGCCAGTCAGCCAACTCCGTGGGCGTGCCTAGGCCTAGGCTGCTTAAGCCGCCGTTGCCAGCCCAGCCAAACTGAGCTGGGTCGGCTTGGGACGCGGCTGACGACCGGCCAACTCTTCAAACCAGCCCAGGAAGTACTGAGTTAGGGGCCAAATGGCAAAAGAACCCTCTGTGAGATCCTGTCGGGGCATCCTGCTTCGGGTAATTGGCCCTACTGGGACCGGCAACCAAGCGGCATCACACGAATTTCGGTGCCGTATGGAAGTCTACGGGAAGCCCAAATGTCTGGACTCTGCACAGAGTGACGAGTCCCACACCTATTCCTGGTAGCGAGGGCACAAGGGCCACCACGGGCCACCCACTTTCCTCTTCTCGTTTCCCTTCTTCGCTGGCTCCCGTCTTCCCACTGCGGCTTCGCTGTTCCTCGCAGCCCTACACGAATACTCCGTAAGCACCAACCTCTTCTGGTACAGTCCTCCGGCATTCCTCTCTCTCGGAATTGGCCGTATGCAAGTCCTGCACCAAAATACGTCGTCACTTCGCACGCCTACCCAGTAAGCGGGCCGTAAGTGCGTAAGTGCGTAACTGCAGCTTTGGGGGCCTGAAATTCCATCATTGGCTCTCAGCTGCAGCCACCATCTGACAAGCTGGGTTTTTCGACGACCCTCCAAAAGTATATCTGTGATGACCCTGTTGTTAAGGTTGCGCCCCCCTATAGAAGAGAGTGGCTGACTCGCCATCTCATTGGTCTTGGGGAGGGTCAGCTCAGGGTCGGAGAAATGATCAAGTGCGTTTGCAAAAGACGGTGGTGTTGTTTCATGACCGAAGCGAGTTTTGCGAATGCGTCTCCCTCGACTGTCGTGGCATTATTATTGGTCGACACATTCAATCCTTCATTCTCGCTGCAGAATCACCATCAAGCCCATGATTCCGAGCATCACGGTCTTTAGCCAGGGGTGTTCACTGAGCATGATCGTGACGTATCCCACCGAAGGCACGTAGCCACGAACACTGCCGATGATGTCCTCTTTTCTGTCCAAGTAGCTCTGTCCTTGCGCGTAGAGTTCAGTGTCGTCGGCGATGTTATTGTCACCCTTCGTGAGGAGTTTCGGGGATGATTTGGACAGGTTGCCACTGCACAGGACGGACGGTCGGTCAGCTAGAGTGCGCTTCGGTTTGGGGAAGCAGGGGGAACAGTGTACCTTTTACCAACCTCAATTGGCGCCACTGGAGCGTAGCTTCTCACGACGCGGTGGACGATAGGAATGTTCTTTCCCTTGACGTTGTACACCACGATTTCTCCCACTTCGGCCGTCTTGTCACGGTTCCAGAGGAACAGTAAATCTCCACGCTGGAACGCCGGCTCCATGGATCCGCTAAGGACGACGACGATGGGTGAGGGAGAGTCGGCGATCACTGAAAGAGATTTCCATAGCATGAAAGCCGTCGAGAGGACCAGAGCAAAGTTGAGGACTTGGGAGAGCGACTGGCGCGGGTTGGACAAGTACGGAGCGAGGAACGGCAGCATGACGAGTGATTTTCTTGCGGACTGTTGGGAAGGGCTTCTTTTGGTCGGAAGAGGGCTCTCAAATGAGATTCAGCATGCCGTGAGTATCTGAGAATGTTTCAAGTTGTCGAGGAGGTGGCGGACTGTTGGTTGCTCGACTGCGCTTCTCCGGACAGACAGACAGACAGGTGGCCCCAGTACCCAGATCTGAATTTCCCCGAGATTCACCCACCAGCACGACTACGTTGCAGACTTGCAGTGAATTCGTGACTTCTAACCCTTCACCATACTGCTGGCGGGAGGTCGACACACATTACCGAAACATCAACTGATTCTAATTCATTCTACGCAAAGAAGATCGGGCGCTCCCTTCGCATTGCCCTCCACTTATTTGTGGCAGCCTGCAACCGAAATGCACCTTGGACCAATTCCGGCCAATCCGTGGCAAAGCCCACGGTGACCTCCCAGCTCTCCACCCTGTCCGATTCGCCCCAAAGCACCAATCCGCGCCGCGAGGGAATGTCTATCTCATGCCACGTGTGCCTTCCGGCTATCTGCATACACAGCCGTCCTTCTAGGTCAGGGAGTTGAGTTGACCAGCGCCTGATGGAATTGTCTCTGACCACAGGGTCCGGGAAGATGTCGAAACAGGGATGGTGAGGCACGGTCTGTTGGATGAGCGTGGGTTGGAAATCCGGTGCGAGACTTGCCGTGTCGATATTGCCGGTCACGAACGGACTCGGGTATTCGCGTGAGACCATTAGTTTTGGATCCAGATTCAAGGCTTTAATGTTCCTTGCAAGACCTCGAAGCACATTGTAGTATACGAGGCTGATCAATTCGTCCACCTGAAGGGAGTAGGGGTTGCGGAGGTCCAACATGGAGATGAGGCCTTCCTCAAACACGACAGGGTCCGACTTTGTCCGGCTGGCGTCGAGTCCAAATTCGATGTTGCCTTGGATCATGTCCAGACGAGTCTCCGAGAGGGCCTGCTCAAACTTGCGGCACCAAGATTGCACAGTGTCGAGAGAAGCAGACACTTGAGCGGATTGAAGAGGTTTACCGCGGTGGCGTTCCTTGACAAGAGAGGTCAAGGGAATTGAATCCCCGATGACCAGGTCGTCTTGCGGCTCAAGTTCAAAGACATGCGTTCCAGGGAACTGTAGCCCTCGCGTCTGTCGGGAGCGCTTTTTGGGCTCTCCTGTCATCTCTCGCATCGGCAGTTGAACCATTTTCTGTTCGGCCTGGCGTTTCCCTATGAGAAACTGTCAGTCCGGGAAGGCGAAGTGCTCCCGAATCACTCACTAAAAGCACGCCTGTTCAGTCGGTTCTGTAGTCGGCGGCGCTCTTTGATGTCGGTCTTACCAGCCCAGAGCTCATCGAAACTGCGAGCTTCGCTATGTCCCAGCATGGTTATGTTGAGACCGGGATAAAATCCCACCTGTGTGAGTGCCATAGTTCCGACCAGGATAGCTAGTATCGAGACTTCGATGGATCAAGTGTACTGCGACTGAGATACATCAACAAAATGGCAGATGGTGAATAGGTAGACAACGGTGAGAGCGGATTACTATTCACAGCGTCTGCTGACATAAACTTGCCACCAGTGCACCATTCTCAAGGGCCGCAACAGTAAACACCGTGATGGCCATCTTCAAGATTCCACCCACAACGAGCGCAACACCGTCCCAATCGCCCTCTCGTCTCATCAACTGTTTTCTTGTCCTTGGTTCAACCTGGGAAAGGCAAAAGAGTTTTGGTGGCTCGCGTCTCGCCATTCCTGCAAGTTTACCAGAACCCTCGAGATCGCCTGTTCTGGCAGCCCCTCAGAACGGCCCGGCCGGGGAAATCTCGGCAACATCTGGATGGCATTAACGAATTCTGCCGGCTAAGAGTGTGCCCAGCGCATGCCACTTCCAAATCTGATAACATGGGATGTGCTTTCGACGGTTGGTGACGGACGGCCTTAACGAGCCAGTGCGCGCCCAAAGTCCACGGAGGCTTGGCTGGTGACGTCATTTATCTGTAGAAACCACTTCGAAGTCTCCACCCGAGCCTTCGCAACAGGAAATACCGGCTTTTGCGGATCAAGAACCTTCCTAAACGGGAGCTATGCTTTCCCCCCTCCGATAACCAAAGGCCGAACTGACTGAATGCTATGGTGCGACTGACCCAGCGTGACTTACAGTTTCATTCCGCGGGTCTTGTCTCCGGTTGAGCGCCGCCCCAGGCCAGGACAAAACCGTCGCTGGCTGGCTGGCGACGTGAGACTTTATCCGTGGCTCGCCCGGGTTAAGCTCAATGTCCGTGGTGTCATCGACGTACAAAAGGACGTCAAACTCGCCCATAAATCTACATGTTTCCAACAGAATAGTTCAATCAAGAACAATCGTCTACAATCGTCTCCAATCACACGTCCACACCGACTCAACAAGACCACCCCCAACACACGAATTCCACGCCGCCTTCCAAATCGACTTTTGACTGATTCTCTGTGACCGTCCCCAAGCAACACCATGTCCTCTGCTCCCCTCTCCGGCAAGGTGGCTCTCGTGACGGGCGGATCGAAAGGAATCGGAGCCTCGACGGCGACGGCGCTGGTCAAACTGGGCGCCCAGGTGGTCATCAACTACGGGCGGGACTCAGCAACGGCCGAGGCACTCGTCGCACAACTGGGCAGCGACAAAGCCTACGCGGTGCAGGCCGACGCCGGCAGCGTGGACGGGGTCGACAGCCTCGTCCAGGCGGCCGTGGCCAAGTACGGCCGGATCGACATCTTGATCCCGAACGCGGGGATCTTGCCGATGAAGGACGTCGAGAACACTAGCGAGGCCGACTTCGACCACGCGTTCGGCCTCAACGTCAAGGGTCCCTACTTCCTGGTGCAGAAGGCGCTGCCGTACATGGCCCCTGGCAGCTCCATCGTCTTCATCTCGACGACGCTGAATCACGCCTCGACCGTCACGGGTCCGTACACGCTCTACTGCGCCACCAAGGGCGCCGTCGAACAGCTCGTTCGCCTGCTGTCCAAGGACCTGCAGACCAAGAAGGGGATCAACGTGAACGCCATCGCGCCCGGCCCCACCGGCACCGAATTGTTCTACCAGGGCAAGAGCGAACAGGTCCTCAAGATCATCGCCTCCATGTCCCCGAAGAACCGCATCGGCACACCTGACGAGATTGCCGACGCCATTGTTTTCCTCTGTGGCGACGGCGCCCGGTGGGTCAGTGGACAGACTCTTCGCGTCAACGGCGGAGCTGCTTAGGCCGGAGAGTGTGTCAGATCGAGCATCTGCCTGAGCATTCGGTATGGAGTTTTGTGCATGACGAAGAGTTCTGTGCTTTGGGGACCATGCTCATAATGACAAAGCCTGGATTGGCGAAATGAATGCACCTTGTATCACGACAATGCCTGTTTCCGGAAGAAAAAGATGAGGTGGTTTTTGCAAGCGAAGGTGAAAAAAAATGAACTTGGGGGTTGGGGACTTTGATATGGCAAATTTCATTCCTTGTTTGAACAAATGTCACCGCTAATAAAGCCAATGGATGGCGAAATACGCCCTGTCTGGGAACCCCCCTTGTCAAATCCCCCACTATTGGCTCCAAAAATTCGAAACACATTAGACACAAAATTGGCGAGAATCAAGCTGGACGAACCCAAAGAAAATTCGTCTCCTTCAATCCTCTGCACTTTCCTCGTACGTCCTGCCTGGGAGTTAGTGGTCTCTCGTTTCCAAACTTGGCGCAATCTTGAGAGAAGGACGAGCCAGGCTCCTCAGCGGCCGCCTCCTTGTTTCTTGGCCAGCCCTTCACGGATCTTCTTCCTCTGGGCCTCCTTCTCGGCTTCATATTTCTCCCGTCCTCGGGCTTCCCTTTCCTTCTTTTCCTTCTCCTTCTTCGGGTCCACCGGCATGCATTGGTAGGGGTTGGCCTGCGGAGTCTGGTCCGAGCTGGCGACACCGACTCGGAGCATGGCATCACATTGGACCGTCGCCCCAACAGCCCCGTCGGAGCTCGGGGGGTGATGTTGGGACAGCCCCTCGACGACGTAAAAGGTTTCCTGGAAGGTCTGTAGGCCATTGTCGTAGTACCAGCGCAAAGAGATGGTGGCGGTCGACACGTGGCTTTGGCCTCTGTGGTCCGTCAGGGTCATGGGGGGTTTGGATTGGAGAGGCCCGTCGGTGGCCAGCGCTTTGGCTTTGGAGATGAGGCTTTTCTGTAGCGTGCCGTCGTACACGGTGTTAGGGAGCTTGACCGAATGTTCCTGGTCGTCGGCGATGACTGAGATGCGGACGGTGGTGTTGGAGGCCTGTAGCGCGGTTAGTGACATATTCAACCCTGCTGGTGTCTACTAGTCGATGGAGCAGGTGGTGTGGTGTGCTCGCTGCGAGGTGGGATCTGGAGGGATGCGAGAAGGAGTGGCACGTACCATTGGAGAAAGTGAGTCTGGTCGACGAAATAGTTGCGGGCGACGGCTCTGCCAGGAACGATATGAAGACTCGAGCCACTGCTCATCTTGGACAGGAGGAGGACGCTGAGGCGGGTGACTGCGCCCTGTGGCCATTCCTTTACTTGGGGGTAGCCAACGCGAGAGCAAACAAGCTGCGCAGCAACTGTGTCGATTGGACACCGTTCATGCCCAAGCCCGGATTGAAATCCAGGTGTGTTGGCAGTCTTATATTGGCGGATTCTGCTTTGATATATCCGCAAGACGGTCTCATTGAGGCGGCATCCTGGTCAAGACTCAAATGGACAGTCAGGTCATGCTGTCTGCTGGTTTCCGGGATCTCAGCAGCGTGAAGAAGAACCACATCACCCGGAAAACATTTGTCACCGAAACGACGCAGAGATGAATGTAAAGCCACAGGATCGAGACTGACAGGTTGAACAAGGCTTTTGGTAGATATAGGGACAAAAGAAGAAGTCTATCCTCACCACAGCACGTTTGCGGTGTAAAGCGTCCAGATGACCAGAATTCGCATGAGCGGTACCGATGACCACCTGTCAAGTCTAGGTTGCCCGAGCCTTTCTCCTCTGTCTACATGCTGTGTAACGTTTTGCTCTCAAGGGCCTCTGTCGCTCGTAGTCGGGCATCAGAGGACACCAGGGCAGTCCAGATGCCGATTTTCGCCAAAAGTTCCCTCATCCGCCTCCGCACCACCACATGGTGGCGAGGATTTTTTGTTCGCAATGGTTACTTTGTGTCTCGTCCCGGGTTGTACACCGGAAATTCCAATTTGGTCATATAGTAACCACCTGCGCCTCAATGCGTCGAGTTTGGCGGCCGCATGGGTTCAAGAAGGTTGACATGATGATTCAGGATCGAACTTTCATGTCCTCGGACTGCCGCCATGCTTGCAATGACAAAGGTGAAGATTTCGATGACCAGGAACATCGAATTTATCAGCCCCTTGTCACCGATTATTCATCTCAATCAGGTCGATGAATTCTTTCCAATTGTCAACAATCCATTGGCGGCCAAGGATACAGTCGAAAGCGGGTGAAGCTTCCTCTGACAAAACATAGAAAGTGGCACAGTGCGAAGTCGGGGTTTGCCCTAATTTGCCACGAGGTCGAAAATGCCATTGGAGAAGAGCCATGCCGCTGATTAGGGTGAGCCCGGCAATAGAATGAACGCGTCCCTGGTACGGTCGTTTCGCCAAGTTGAGCTCGACGTAAGCTCGATGGGATATCAGGTTGAAATCAGCTCCTGTGTCAAGGAGCACACGTCGAAAAGTCTGTGTTGGATGCCGATGCTTTTCCTTGGGTGTGGTTTCCACTGTGAGGTGAATGAACATGTCAACCACAAAAGGATTGAGGTCGTTCCGCGTCCCTTCAACCAACATAATATCTCCCAGAAATACAGGAGCTGGAGTCGTCTCGGTTGACCTTCGATCTCCCGCGCTGGATTGCGAACCACAAAAGAGGACAATAGTGCATCGTTGCAGCAAGCGAAGAAGTACTTCCTGGAGCCTCTCGCGCATCTTTGGACGTACCGGGAGTCGGGGACTTCTGGACATCCTCGTCCTCGATTCTCTCTTCCAGAACCTTGATCGAGAGCGTGGCTAGGATCATGTAAGTTTCTGGTCGCTGCTGGAACGTACTTCGCACACCAAAGGCTGTCCACTTGAATGAATGAATCCCTGTGCAGGTCCGTCGACCACTTATATCTACCTGAGGACTCTAAACATGGCAAACAGACTCCCGGAGATTCAGAGAAAGGTGAAATTGTGGCAATAATAAGTAAATCGAATAGCTCAATTCGGCATCTTAAATAACAAAGAACGAGCAGTCACTCCACTTCGGGACTCCCGCGCGCATCCAAGGGTGCAAATTGTCGCACAAACACGGCCCCCGTCCTTCACGGGAGCTACAGCATAGGCAGATGTAACAAACTGCTGCAAGCAAGAGGTGAACTATGCTCTCAGGTCCAGCTCCACAACTGTGAGTCTCCGAAGGTTTAAGACATGCTGGAATTTCTCTCGCAAGAAATCTCGACATCGGCGATGGGATTCTGGAGATGTTGCGGCGTGGGCAACGAACTTGTGATGTTCACCCACCATCGTGGATCAGTGCTACGTCCTTTGCAAGACGCGACGTGGTCAGTCGGCAACTGATGTGGTCGTTGCTCATTACAAGCGTCAGCATCTATTTCAAGAACAAGAGGGAAGTTGCATTGCCAAATATTGGCCACCTTGGCCAGATCCGAGACAATGTCAGGGCTCAAGTATTCTTAATCCCATCAAGATAGAGACAGAGAGAGACTGCTCACCGCGACTCTTGGTAAAAAGGGCATGCACAACCACGTATCAATTCCGCATACCCACGGTGTCCCACGTGCTAGAGGACATAAAGCGTGTCACAGCCATCAAATTTAGGTGTGGCTTGTAAATTTCCCACACGGACAAGCCTCGGGGACGCCTCGTCGGAGAGCGCGACGAACGGGGAGACTGGACAACGGAGGCGGGAGCTTCTCCCTCTGACAACGGATTCGGGGGTTACCTGTAAGTTTCCCCTTGGGCAGCGATGCATGTGCTCGAAAGTGGGAGGCTCCAATGGGAGTCGGGTGGGACAAGCGTCGCCGTGTGTACAAATATCAGCAGCCATCCGCCGTTGTGCGCCCGACCGGAGGACCTGAACATCTGCCCCTGACGGTGTATCGCTTGCCACCCAGAAAAGAAAAATCGTCTGGTCAGGTCTTGCAAAGATGATGCCGGGATACGGGACGTTGGCAAGGATGATGGCCAGCCATCAAAACATCGAGGCATTCAGAAAATTCTCCAGCCTGAATGTGGAAAATATCCTCCATATGCAGGCGGAACTGCAGAGCCTAGAAATGGTAATCAATGAGATGAGGGAAACGAAAGGGCTGAACGAATTTGATCGGGTCTGGATCAAATGTCCAGAAAAGTTTTCAGAAGAGGACATAGGAACGATCTTTGAGCGTTCAAGAAAGCTGCTGGACCAGTACCGTATGATTTGTCGAGATTGTTCCGAGCTTAAAGCGAGAGAGCTGACCGTGGGACAGATCGAGCTCTGTTGCAAACAGCAAAGATCAATGGGCTGCACAGACCCCGAAAAGACGACTTGGATCTACGCCGAAGATGGTACGACGAAGAGTCTGGCGGAGACCATTTCCTGTACGGAGTGGAAGCCGGAATCTTCAGCGACGAGGAGACCGAGGCCGACTTGATGACGCTGAACGAGTACGCAGGAAACAAGGACCCTTTAGCCAAGTTCCTCGCCACGCAGGTGCTGCCGCTGTATCATCGACTCGTGGGAAACAAGCTTCACCAGTCCATGGCAGAGAAAGCATTTGACGGACTGTGGGAGTACAGGCCGGAGGCGTTGGTGCAGGTGGGAAATACAATATGCATGCTGCTCTCAGCTGTCATGCCAGTTCTTTCGATCCTGGTGCTGTTCAGTGTCAAAAGTATGGGAGCCCGGCTGATAGCAATCAGCTTGATGAGCCTGGTGTTTTCATTGGTGATGAATGTCATCGCTCAACGGCGGGCAGACGTGTTTATGTCGACGACAGCGTTTGCGGCGGTGCTCGTTGTCTTCGTGGGCAGTACGAATGGGATGAGTGGTTGAGAGTGGTGACAGCCGAGTCGAAGGAAATCCCCGAGCGGAGGACAGTGGCACAGGAGGACAAAGACAGGGCAAGGGGCTTGTTGTTGGCTGGTTCTGTGACACCCACCTTTTCTGATCCTTTGAAGCTGGTGGTGGTGGACGTCTTGCTGTGGATGTGGATCCGGATGGGCTGTGACGGACGTCTTGTTGTGAATGCTGACCGGTCTGGATCCTCGGCAAACAGCACCTAACGGATGCATGCCGTGGCTCCCTGCATCATCCAAGGCAGGGGAGACAAGTGGTGCCATCATTGTAGGATCCAAGAGGCCGAAAGACGCTCGTACGGAGTAAGTAGCGAGGGGATCAAAAATCATCAATGCAATCGTTGAAGTTCGATCTTGCAACAACGGGAAGGTGAAAGAGGGCCAGGGCGGAACAGGGGTTAACCAATCGGTTTGGATCGAAGGTCAGGAGAGAAGGTCGGGAGAAAGAACTACTAGGTAGAGGTGTGCATAATATTAACCACTGCCTGCAATTGTGACGAAAGCAGCGCGCCACGCGTGCCAGGCACCAAGCACCAAGCACCAAGCACCAAGCCCCAGCAGCGAAGGACAGATGACGTATGACGGCAGCCAGCGTTGACGGCTCAAGCTCATCAACCGAAGTTGCTTCCCTCAGCACGCCGACGCCGCACGCCTCAGCTCACCGGGCGAGTACCAGCACCTGCATCTGCACCTGCACCTGCAGCACGGTAAGTTGACGAGCCTGAGGCACGGACCTGGACCTGGTCCTGGTCCTGGTCCTGGTCTTGGCCGACGTTTGCGCTTGTGGCCGTGGCAGCGCAGTGGCAGCTCCGAAGAAGGCAGAAGGCGTGCACGGGGCGTGCTGGACTGGCGGTGCCGTGTGGTGCCTGAGGGGCGAGGGTGCGAGGGTGCGCAGATGACGGGAGGCGGGAGACGGGAGACTGAACGGAGGGGCTGCCCTGGCACTTCGGCTCTGGGCAACGGGCAACGGGCAACGGGCAAATGGCAACTGGCAAATGGGCGCTTTGGGGTTTGCTCCCCCCTAAGGAGTAGCTCCAGCTCCAGCTCCAGCTCCAGCTCCAGATCCAGCTCTCACTCCCCGTCCAGTCCCAGTGCCAATCCTCACTCGTGCCCGGCCCTGGCAAAGGGGTCCAAGCTCCTGCCTCCCTCTCCAGATCCTCGCACCTCGCGCCTCGCTCCTCGCTCCTCACACCTCTCTCCCACCGCGCACCTCTCTCTCCCCTCTACCTCAGAAATGCATAGTGCACGAGCACGAGCTGGACTAACTCTCTGACTGACGGACGCCAGC
This sequence comes from Exophiala calicioides, assembly GCA_001599795.1. NCBI lineage: Eukaryota > Fungi > Ascomycota > Eurotiomycetes > Chaetothyriales > Herpotrichiellaceae > Exophiala > Exophiala calicioides. The sequence goes on from BCHZ01000003.1 coordinate 3,831,459, forward strand.
AACCTGGAGCTCCCTCCTCCTCCTGTCCCTTCAACTTGACTTTTCCGCCCGGGGGGAAGCCCACTCTCTGCATCATGACCCTCCCCTTCCCCCCATCCTCCTTGCCTCGTACCTTCCGTTCCCTCTCTCCTTCTCTTGACTTCTGACCCGACCCAGCCCAGCCCTGCATCCTGACGTGTGTCCGAAGCTCCCCCCGTCTCCCATCTCTCTCAGCCGAACCCTCATCTACCTCAACCCACACCTCTCATCTTCTCGCTCTCTTCCTCTACTTCACCCTCCCCTCTCGCCTTTCCTCCCTACCCCCTCTTTCACCACCCTGCCCTTTGAATCCGTCACATAGCACCATACAAGATGGTCGGCCCTAGAAAGCGACGTCAAGAGTCTGACGAGGAGGAGGAAGAAGAACTCCAAGCTCTTCCTAGCGATGACGACGAGGAAGAAGAAGAGTAAGATCCAGCCCATCTTGACATGATTGAGTGCCCCTCTCCCTGCATCTCTGCCCATCAATGCGCAATGCCGCGACGCCTGTAGCCAACTTGCAAGGCCCACTTCTTCTTGGACCTGCCGCATCGCGAAAACTCAGCGACGCCGCGCAATTCCCCATCATGATGTTGCCGCCGAAATTGGTCCCACATTCACTGGCTTTTGTCCTTGCGAGCTTTCTACCAACCAGTCCATGTGGAATGCTAACTTGTCTGATTGCCCCACAGGTACGAGGACTCCGAGATTGAAGAGGAGGATGGAGAGGAGGACGAGGACGAGGGAGAAGACGAGGTAGAGGGTGAGGAGGAGGAGGAAGAAGAAGAAGAGGCAAAAGGTATGACAATACCTCGCCACCTCCGGCGACTGTTACAGTGGGGTCCACACTGAGCCTTGATGCTAATGACCCGATGACATAGAAGCCCCTCCCAAGAAGCGCAAGGCTGAGGCCGAACCCACCGAACCTGCCTCTAAGAAGTCCAAGCCTACCACCGAAGAGGACGAAGAGGAAGAGGAAGAGGAAGAGGAGGACGCCGAAGAGGATGGGGATGAGGAAGACGCAGAAGCGGCCGTCAAGACAAAAGTCGCGGCTAACGGTGCAGGCAAGACAAGTGCGGCTGAAGCTGAGATAGAGGAGATCGACGACGACGAAGAGTAGTATGGAAGAGCAGTGCGTGATGATGGGCGGCTCCCCCTGTTGGCTCATTTCCCCCAAAAGACCGTCTTGGAAAAGATAGAGCATCTTCAAACACTATTGTCGTGCACCCACACCGTCTCTCTGCCACAACACGGCACCTGATCTTACTTATTGGTTGGCATCTTTGCCTTTGTAGTTGCTCCCAGTATCCAATACAGTCGCCATTCCCTCTATCACAGCTGTCTGTATTCGAGCCTAAGGTTGCCGGCGGGTATGATTAAAATCATCAACCGCCTCCCGCGGCGACGAAGCCCACAGACAGGGTTTTCCACTTGAGATGGTCCACTTGTTACCTTTTTTCCATGGACATGGTATCACTAACTTGTGTTTGTCCGAACTCGGAGCCGCACATGGAACGCCATGTAATAACTTTCTCGTCATGGCTCTCTTCAGCGACATGGGGAAGACGTGGGTGATGTTGCGACTACTAACGATGCCATGATCCTGTACCTCGGCCATGGACGAGCCAGTCTGTCTGGCTTCAAAGTTCGAACCATCAACCACGCACCAACCATTTCGTCGTCCAGGTGGGGTCGGGACATCAGCGGGGAGGTGCGGTCATCGCGGCCGCACTTCTCGAGCATCCATCTCCACTATGGGCAATATCCAAACGTTTACGGAGTATATACCAAGACAAGATGCAGGGTCCTCTCGAAGGATTTCCTAGCAGGTTGAATCCTTGCGTTATGGACATAACGGTTGCTCCGTTGTGTCCTATCACTACTGGGAATATGACGCACTGAACAGGTACAAATAACCCCTCTCTCCCGGCGTTCGTCTCCCAGTGTTGCTCTCATCTCGAATCACCCCTCGTCCATTCTGTCTCCGTTCGACCTAAGGCTCAAGTCAAGCGCAGCATTATCTCGTTGTCTTATATACAAAGACACCCCTTTCCAATGGCACCCCCAAAAGTGTGGTTTGTGACAGGCTGTTCGTCGGGCTTTGGGAATGAACTTGCCCTCGATGCTCTCAGTCGAGGAGACAAGGTCATCGCCACCGCTCGCAACGCCAGCAAGCTTGAGGATCTCAAGAAAGCCGGCGCTGCGATATTGAGCCTAGATGTGACCGCCTCGTTAGAAGAGCTGAAGAAATCTGCCGAGGAAGCACATAAGATATACGGCCAATTTGACTACCTCGTCAACAACGCCGGGTATAGCCAAGCTGGGGGTTTGGAAGAACTCTCGTAAGCAATCTCCTTTCCCGTCCTCCGAGACACCACCCGTGCTGAACTCTTTGGTCCGACAGACCCGAGGAAACTCAAGCACAATTCGCCACCAATGTCTTTGGCATGTTGAACGTCACCCGGGCCATTGTCCCATACATGCGGGCCCGACGCTCCGGGGTGGTTGCCAACATCTCCAGCGTTGGCGCATGGCGTGGCAGTCCCGGCGTCGGATTATATTGCGCGTCCAAGTGGGCAGTGAGCGGGCTCTCAGAAACCCTGTACCACGAATTGGCCGAGTTCAACATCAAAGTCTGCACGGTCGAACCGGGGTATTTCCGATCGTCATTCCTCCGTCCTGGCAACAAGCTTGCCAGAAAGAGCGTCATTCCAGACTACGAAGGCTCCGCCGTTCGTAAAGGAGAAGAATCGTTGGTCGCCTACGACGGCAAGCAGCCTGGAGACCCGAAGAAAGGCATCAAGGTCATCATCGACGTCCTCACCGGTGCCACCGGCCGAGATATCCCCATGCGCCTGATCCTGGGCGCGGATGCCTATTCTATGATCAAAGAAAAATGCGAGCAAACGGTCAAGGGCATGGACGAGTGGGAGGATATCTGTACCACCACCGACTTCGACCAGTAGTGCAGCAAGGACGCATCTACAGATGTGCTCTGGTTCAGCGTTTTTCAGTGCTAGCTTCCTTATTTGACCATGATAATATTGGTCTTGACAAGCAGAAATTTGCCTCCGGTGGTATTGTAGGATTTCTTCGTTGAAGATGTATTTTGTCTCGATTTTCAGACGTCTTTCTAGGCCCGGTGGGGCGTCTCCACAGATAGAAACATGCGAAAATCCAGCGTTTCAAATCAGGTTTCACGCAGCTCAACCCAGCACCGAAGTCCCTGCATTCCCGGGTCCTCTGCTCTTGACAAGCCGCATGGCCGTTGTCGCCCAGCCGCAATGAATGATTGGCCAGATTTAGAGACTACCTGTACATAGTAGACTAGGGACTGCTGTCAGACTTGAGACCCGTCTGACAGACGACAATGGCGAGAGTTCCACGTTTAAACGGGAATCTTTCAGTCAGTCAATATGATATATGTTATCTTTCCAATGTCTCTTGCAAATTTCCCCCTGACTGACACGATCACGCACGATATGAACAACCCAAGCAAGACTGGTTACAGGACCTTGCAGAGTGGTAACGCAACCCAAAGCAAATAATCGACTCACCGAACCATCCTTTGTGGCCTGTACCGGTGCCCTCCTGCACAAACCTCGCTGTGCTCCCTTCTCGACTCGGTGTGTTCGAGTCCCTCCATCTCAACTAAGTCCGACCGATAAACTGATAGCTCGAAAAGATGCCTCGCCCAGTATATTATTCCCATCTAGTTTTCAATGCCCGAAGACAGGTGAGCAGCCACCGATTTGGAATAATGAATCGCCAACGCCGACGGCCATCCCGCCTTCATCTCACAATCCAGATGGCGTATCACAGTCTACCGATACGTGGCCACTCGTTGTATGTGGTCCGCGTATCCTCTTATTCAACTAATTTCGTGTCTCATAACTAGATTCCAACCCCCCCTTGTTTTCAGAACCGGTCTCGCCAATGATGGTCGGTGTCGGACACCGTCGATCGAGAGTTGATTCAATGGCCCCGGACTGACCGTTTCGTTTTCTCAATCGAGGTATGTCGATGCTCTTGCACAACTTTAGCCAATGAGCAGTCGAGTGTCTCCTAGACTAGATAACAGAACTCGATCTCTCTATCAATAACGGCGTTACCTACAGAGACGCCTCCACTCCGATTTCCTTTGTCCCCGGGGACCAGTCCACGGAGTCATATTGGGCAAATCCCCCGATGAGATTGTAATACCGTGGCTTCGTGGCTTCTCTGCAGACAGCATTTACTCGAGATCAGACGATCGGTTTTTGAAATTGAACCGACTTGTGGATTCATCAAACTTCATCAGATGACTCGTTGTCATCCTCTACAATCTGGCATTGTAGTTTTGTCATCTTGAACGATCGACGACTTAAATCTCTTCACTCTGGAATTCGAGATGTCCTATCCACCAAAGAAAGGGCTTACTTGGTAGGCAGATTTCCTCCTTTCTTTTATTGACGACGGACGGTCACAATGCAATGCACCGTTCAGACTGAATTCTTATATCCTGCCATGCACCATCCCGCGCATGCACACCCGTGCATAAGAAAGAGAGAGCCACCTCCAGCAAAAAGGTAAATACATACACCGGATTTCTACATGATTTGAGGACCAAGTCACACTGCTGTGATGGGTGGTCCACCCCTTGGACAAAGTATTCGCGACTCCTCCCCCAATCTATCACATCACTACCATGCGGCGTCTCAGTCACGGGGACAAGCGCAGACGATCTGCTATCTTACAGGTAGGAAGATTCGGGCAAGAATTGGCGAAGAGGAAAAAGAAACACGAGACTGGACAAAGTTCATCAGCCTGTGACTCAGCGAGCAACCCTCCTGGGTCTCATCCTGGGTGGTATGAACAATGGCTTCAGAGGCAAAGATAGCCCTACCTCCTGCGATCCTTCCAGCGTTGCCTCTATCCCTTGCTCCTGGTGGCGAAATGACCAAGGCGCCTTCTGGCCAAACGATCTCGAATGCTTTCTCCCACTCCATACTAACGACCAAATCTCGCAATGCCATCAAGGCCTAACTAGGCCCTTGTGCGGCGACTCCCTGGCCGCAGGGACACGAAATGGACCTCTTCGGCCGACTTCTATTCTTAAACACCAAGGGAGCGAAAATCAAGCAAGTCAAGCGAGGACGCTTGAACCCCAACCCCCGTCGTCCGCTAATCCCGGGCGCTTACTGGTAGTCCTTACTGCTGACGCCCCGTTCCAACCCATTCAGTTCGCCTAGCCTCATGTGGGAGGTGGAGGGAGGGGGGGCGGATCTATTCCCGATTCGACCATTACAGCATATCGTCCTTCCTATCTCGTTTTTCTCATCGGGGATAAATATCTGTTCATGAAAATTGTTGGATGATGCGGATGTGAATATTGCCGTCGTCGCCGTCTGTCATCAGACATCGGATTCCCGGTCCCTCGCTTCTGCAGCCCATGCTTCTCGCGCGTGCCAAATATAGGACCGGGTCTGTTCTCCGCTCGCCTTCGGAATCAAGAAAAAAATTATATGCACACGCGTCTCTTGTCCCCCGTTCGCGGGGCACGGCTAGTGGGCTGCTGTAAGTAATCCATCCAGACCTCAGCTGGCACGGCACCTCCTCCTCGTCTGTACGTTTTCCCGCACCCCGGGCCATACAACCCCCGATAGCCAGGGAGGTGTCTGTGAGCTGCATGTCCCGTTCTTTCGACAAATGCGCAAAATGCCACATGCCCCGTGCTGCCGTGGGCTAAGCGTGACATACATGGTGATTTGAAATACCTTGGTGTCCTTTCTACCCGGGAAGTGCCCGGCCCTTACGCACACCTCCCCATCGACTCAATCAGCCAGGTACACACTTCTATCTATCGACCGAACAGCGTTTACTCCTGCGGATGGAAATAGCCGGCCAATCCGCACTGCGCCCAGACGATCGGAACCGACTGGAAAACATCGATCGCGCGTCGAGGTCCCTTCTAACTCGCCCTCGGCACACGTTGGTGTCGGACCAAAACGAGGCCTTCTATCCCTCGGGGCTTCCCTATTCCCTGGCGACGGACGGGTCCTCCCTCCTTCCTAGATCATCCCGTCGGGAAGATCATGCTCATGCTCATGCTCATGCACGGACCCAGACGCATTCTCAACACCCCAGTCCATGCAGAGTGTTGACGGGCCTAGCATCCCAGTCTTCTACCCTGGTCACGGCCCGTTACATCTACTGACCACCCAAGGACTTCAGCCCTGCAAGGCTGAGGATCCCCCAAAGTCGAACTTGCTCGCCCTATCCCGCCCTCTCCAATCCCGCGAATCGAAATCCCATCGTCCATCCTCCGTTCACCAATCCATCTCGTATCCGTGACCGGAAATAGCAGCGGCTACGTTACTTCGTGTTGCTCAGAAAATGTCGATCGACCTATACCCTTCTCTGTAGCGGGAAATTACATGCGCGACTGTTGACTTCACCCCCAACCCTCATCGCACCCTTGACCGGTCGCTTCACCATGTAGCCGAGTCTAGGGACGGGGAGCTGTCGCCCACGTGGCTCCTGCAGCAGATTGACACAAAGAGGTGGGTGGGTGCCTTAGTGGTTTCAACAAAGTTATTAAGTAATAAAATATCTATTTCTATCCAGAGCCAAAAATGCCCCCCCAGGCTGGTAATTCGAATCCCGTGTGCTAACCTACAAGGGTGAGCAGCGACGTGACATGACAGATACCTACGCCGAGTCGTGTGATCGGCCTTCGCTGACAAATTCCCATCCTCATCATTCCTTGGACCCCTTTTTGAAATGCCCAACCTTCCTGGCCCCGATACCCTTCCTGTCCCGTTTTGTTTGCGCGCGGTGGATGGACTCCAAAACGATGCTGCGCTAGAACGCTCTGAAACCCTCAGATCCAAACCGTGCCGAAATGATAAATCCCTGGTCGTAGACAGTTACTCCTCTTTCCATGGTCCCCCTAAATTTCGCTCCCTTCGTCAATAACCACCAGGCTCCATGCTTTTTCTCCTCGTAATATGACTAGCTTGGTCGAATTGGGTATACGCCGGCCGAATTTTTGAACACAGGCAGTGTGGCTCGCTGGTCATCCGCTTCTTGAATTCCATGGTCGACTTGGTGGTCCTCCTTCCACCTGGTGAGGTTCTACAATGTCGTGATACAGTCATATATGTACGTTGGTGCCGTCAAAGGTGTCCATAAAATTCCAATCGATGTCTCCGGAGTTCAGCCTTGGATGCGGGTCGAGGTTGTACCCGAGCAACGCCGTTCGGGAGTGTGGGTCAACATCACTGCTTCCAAAACTATGTTCTGAGCCAACCGGGAACTGTTGGCCAGGGAATGCAGGCAGGAAATCATCCCCACCTTGGGTCTCCGAGTAGATGCTGCCTCTTATACCCGATTGCCAGGCCATCGGTGTGATGAATGAACTCGGTGTTTCCGGCTGAGAATAATTTCCGTGACTTAATGCGGGATTTGAAAGAGCTTGAAAGACTGTAGGCTGGGCCAAATCCATCTGGTGGCTGGTCGGCGTTGGAATGTTGAACTTTGGGGGAGATGAACCATTGGAATAGCTTGGCCGGGCCGGCATCTTTTTCCTATCCAAAACCGCCTTCATTCGCTTTCTGATGATGGCATTGCTGCGTTCCAAAACCGGCATCGTGTTGGAAGTCTTCTGTAACACATCTAAAAGGAAGCTCAGGCCATTCCTCTGTGCTGCTATGTTCTGGTCTTCTCCTGGTCGATACTCTCGCTCAAAGCGCAAAACCGCTATCGTTGCTGCAATATAAACGGCATAGGCATTGAGATAAGAGACGTGGTTTAGGCCAAATGTGTTCGCCTGCAGCATAATCAGATCGTGAATTGCTGCCGTTGCTTGGATACACATTTGCCATGATCGGGCCGGTCCAGGGCCGTTCATGTCGCGGGCACCGAGGACAACAGGTCGATGGAGTAGGATCACGGTCGTGTGATACAGCAAATTGAGTGACATGACATGAGTCGGCGGGGCCAGAGATGGCGTTTGGTCTGGATTGATTCTCAGATGGGGAGGCAAGGATATAAGCCAATCTCTCAGGTCTCGTGAAATGCGAATAAAGGGCGCTTCACTTGCAACCTTGGCTTCCGATGACTTGTCTTCCTCTTCGTCCATCTCGCGTCTAGCTGCTGCTTCTGAGGAGTATATATTGTGCATCAAGTCGTTCAGAATGACGCATATCTTGCACAGCTGTCGGAAACAAGAGACAACGTAGCCAGGGCAGGGAGGATAACTCGGGGCTTGAGCCAATTCAGGTCTAGGAGTTTCGCCATAGTATGGAGCCCAAAGATCACTGTCGCTATAGTCGTCCATGAAGGTAAGAGGGACCTCTCCGGTCGCGGGGGTGAACCCAGGCATTCGGCCAAGATACAAGGACAGGATTTTATCCCAAGTGTAGCAACTCCAAAAGAGACGCTTCCGGATCTCAATATCTTCAGGGGTTAGGCTTTTCACAAACGATTGAAGTTTGTCGCTGGGTAAGTGGATTCCCATATCCAAAGCCATGCGAAAGGCGACGCCTGCAAAAGTCCACGCCTGTGACGACCGTCCGAAAACAATCTCTCGGGCCGATTGTTGCAGGAGGGCCTGGATCGTGGGTATGGAGCTGTCCTTCAGCATGTCCATCCCCAAGCCGAATCGTGCCTCCTCTGTCATTTTTTGCATAAATTCACCCGCGGTCAGTGTAGTGGACATGGGACTGTGCTGGTTTAGTACGGTGTGGTATTGATTTTGATAAACGTCGTGATTCAGAAATCTTGCGCAATGGGCGTGAATGACCTGAAACGTAAGTTAGAGTGGATGGGCACTTGGGTTTCAGCAGCTCTGTGGGAATTTTTGGGCATACCCTCAACAGAGTCTCGGAAAAATAAGGCGGGTCCTGGGCCCCTGGAGTGTTTAGATCGACCATGGCCATTCCCCTAGTAAATGCAGGTCTGTAGACGAACAAAAATAGAGGATGAATCCAGCACCAGTGGTACTTGAGCAACTCGTGCGAAAGTTCTTTTGGAACATTTGCCTTGGCGGCGCCATTGGCGATGGCAAATGGTTCGATTTGCCGTTGATGGTTGGCATTCAAGATAAGATCTCTTCTTGCACGCTGGTCATCTTGCGAGGTTATATTGGGACTTATTCGGGCGGTAGGGATTGGGGGATGTCGGCGTTGAGTGGAAGGAGGTTCGTAGATTGGCGAAGTGGAATTGTGAAAGGTCACGCTCCCGTGATCGTCGACACTGATATCGGTTTCCCATTTGATGTGGCGACTTCGGTGCGCAAGAGTGTTCGGTTGGCTCGAGCTCTGTGAGCCAGCCGCCTCACTGGCAGGCGACTCGGAGGGTAGTTTCTTCTCCTCATGGGAGCCGGCCTAGACGTGGTCAGAATCTCATACATGGCGCCACCTTGGGCAGACCTTGAGCACAGTTTATACCCTGGTAAGCCAAACTTGAGTTTTTGCTTGTCGCAATTGCGCTTTCAACTCATGTACTTCCTCCTCTAGCGATCGCACGTAGGCTAGCGACGGTGGCTTGTCGTAATGACAGTCGTCTTTGTACGCTATGCATCTGAACATATGTCAGTGCACAATTCTAGACAGCATTTTTCTCTCCGAGGAACCCACGTGGTGCATTTAGGTGTCTTCCCATCGCATTTGGACTACGCAACAGATCAGCACTGGACGTGAAGTACGGTAACAGCGATGGAGACGGTTGAGGCAAGGCACGGGCGATGATCAGTACCTTTCTTCTGCGACAGCCGGCGCACGTGGACTTCCGATGCTTCGATTTGGGCTTTGACTCGGCTTCGGCGGGCATTGTGTACATGTACCTGGGTTGTCGGTTTGTGAAGGTGATGTGATGATGGGAGGTGAAATGAGAGTTTGAACTTTGAACAACAATCAAGATAAGTACAAAGTAGCCTCGTATGGCAAAGGCCCAAATTTGGGCGGCGCGACGGTTTCTCCTCACGGGGTTTGCGATGGGAATGTTGGAGAGGCCCCGTTGTCAGCGACCGGGGGTAGGATCCCTGCCTTGGATCCCTGCCTTGCCTCGAAAGCAGGAGCGATAATGTTCTCATGCAGCAGCACGAGACAGTGCTAGCGCAATGCAAAGGCGACGGTCGGGGTGCAAGGGAGGCAAGTATGAAGGAGTAAGTAATTAGGACGGGGACAAGGACATGGGTCATGAATGGATGCTCCAAAAGTAGGTAGGCATTCTGGAATCGAGGGACGGGAGTGACAAGGGCCGGTCAGTCTCGCTGCAGATGGAGAGTTTGGGCTCTGGATGGTGGGCTGCGGGCTGTGAATCCGGTGGGATGACAAGACGAGAACTGTTGAAGGTTTGCCGCCAGTCAGCCGACGGCAGCAGCAGCAGCATCGTCTTTTGTCAACATAGCCGAAGCTATCAAGGGCCTGAGTTGTGGCGGAGGCTCCAGATCGGGGGAGGGCACTAGATAGAGTGTTCACAAGACTCCGTTCGGGGTACGGAATACTCCATAAGGACTCCGTACTTGGTTCGCTAACTACCGCGGGCACGGCAGGTCGTTGGAGGAGTTAGCTGGCAAGAAGAAGGGCATCACTGGCAGCGGAGGATGGCAAGACTTGGAGGCCCTCGGCCAGGGAGCCCAGGGACCTCAAAGAGCCCAAAGAGCCCAAAGAAGCGGGCGATCATCACCAAAGAAGACATTTCATGCTAGTAGTACTGAGCGAGAGCGCATCATAGACTCAAGGGTCTAACCTGGGAGGCTCCTGGTGCCCTGGTCAGGCGGCGTCATCCCCTGCCTGTGTATACCCGGGAATAACTTACGAAGTAATACTGTACGTATTGTAACTAACTTCGTAAGTACCTAGGTAAGGTCCACAGGTGCAAGGTAAAGTAATTAGGAGGAAGAAAGCAGCAGGAAAGGGCAGGTGCTGGGTGGGTGCACCCCCCCACGACAGAGCAAATGGATGGCGAGCGCATAAGGCGGCAACAAAGGCAGGGGCAACGGGGCCCTCGACTGCAACTTGCCACTAAGTAAGTCTCTTACTTACTCTCTTCCTCTTCCACCTCCCAGGTCCCAGCTCCTGCCTTCCACTTCTACTCCGTAACATCCATCCTGCGCGTGCGCGTGCGCCTGCTTGGATCCAACCCACCTACCGTCAATTGTCACTACAAGCTGTCGAATTCCTCGTTCTACCATGTGTCCTTCCAGCCTGGGAACCCCCAGGTCAAAGCGTTCAAGACAGGCTCTCGGAATTCCTTTCCCACAAGGACCTCCACCCGACGAAAGCCGACCTTAGCTGTGCTGGCTGTGCTGTTAGCGGCATGCTCACCGTGTTCATGTTTGCACTTGTTGGCTGGTTATTGGTTAACTGCTCAACCGAGGTGTGAAGACCCCTGGGCATTTGCCTGGCTGGGTTGCGTTGAACTGCTACTTCGCAGGAGGGAATGCTGTGAGGCCGGCTTGCTTTCCGTCTCCCCCCTCGCTCGCACCCTCTCGATCTCTACCGGATCCGCCTCGATCGACGAAGAGGGAAATGCCTCCCCCGTGCCCTCCCCTCAGTTCTACTGAACGAATACGTGATCTGCCAACTCCAATCGCCGCCTACTGGCTAGCCAAGTTAGTGTCGTGAGCACGCCCGTGCGCGCCCTTCCGTCCAAGTGCGAGACCGGCACCTTTTGTCCGTCTTCCCTGTTGCCACGAGGGGGCCAACAAGTCTCCACGCCCAGCAAACAGATCTTGCCAGTAAATGATTTCTTCCCGCTGTCATCTGGAGAAGCCTGGTCACTGCTCTCCGGAGTATTCAATCCTTGAACCTGACCGCCGCTCGGCTTCTAATTTGATACTTCCGCCCGAGTTCGGACTACTGGCAAAACCATTTACCACTGGTCAGCGAAGCCACTGACGAGGAGAAGCTTCGCTGACGGCGCTGATACCCGACACTTGATGCTATCCCTGGAACCTCGACCCCGGTGGACCTGTCGTGATTCGTGTACCTGCTGCTAAGCCTGCGCTCCGATCCGTCTTTCTCACGGAATAGAATTGCAAAGAGGTCATGTCACAGTTGGTACACGTGGACTCCTGTCTGAATTTGGCGCATGCAAAATGTATCAAACCGACATGATGCACAACGCCTTCAGTTCTGACAAATCTAATTTTCCCTAGCGCCCACAAGCCTGTCTCCTGCTTAGGCTGAGCCTCCTGACTTGCGACTACAAGCTCCAGATCAGCTGTTTGCAGAGGATATACTCATCCCACTCAGTCCGAGGCCAGCCCACCCTGCCTTCTCCCTGACTCACTCTCTTGTTTCTTCTTGATCGATTCAGTACCTTGCTATGGGAAGGGTTCAATGACAGTTAGTCAACTAGATGTAGGAACCGTCGCCAGAGATGGTTGACATGCTCCCTGCAAAGCCTAAGGTAAGGCCACCCAAGAAGGATGGACCAATCCACTGCGCCGTCATAGCCGAATTCCGGAGTCTTCAGAGAGCCAGGATGTTTGGTGGCTACCAGCCAACGTAGGCCGAGGACGAATGTGTCAAGCAAATAACAAACAGCTTATCTGCCGACACTTTACTTAAGTTAGAAGTTAGGAGGTTCCATGTCGGCAAGTCCAGATCCTTTGCCGCCTCCTACGCGCCCCCTTCCTCAGCCTCGCATTGGCTTCATAGTGTGATATTCGAGGCCTCGAACCTGACCGCAGCATCTTCACTCTGAACTTCTGGTGGTTTGCGGTATTCCCGTGAGCTGAATTCATGAAAGAAATCAAAGACTTTGTCGTCCCGATGTTCAACTAGGCGAAGAATTCTGGTTCTCCATGGTGCCGATAGAGCATGGTCGTGCTCCCGTCCGCCCAGGCCATTGTTCTCGTCGAAATCGTGGACGGCAAGCAATTCCTCATAGCCATTTCTTTGATCGGTAGATTCAATTAGCTGGAAGCGTCGACTTCGGCGCCAGCCTGGAATCCTCGAAATATGGTCAAGATGTTCCTGATCTAGGTCAATGCCTAGGCTTGATGTCGTCGACGTTTTCATACCTCTTCGTACCAACGATGAACTTCGGTGGCAAGATCCTGTCTGACAACGAAGGCCGCCGCCATGATGACCGGAGCTGGTCCCCCAATGTTGCCTCTGCATGATAGGTTTCGGTATATCCGTCGATCAAGGATGTCCAAACCATTTTCTATGACCCTCTCCTCGCGCGGCGACCTTTTCTCACGCAGAATTGTGTAGCGAGGATCGTCGAAACAAGTCAGCTTCAGCACGTCGTACACGGCAAGCCACACAGGCGGATCTAAATCTCTGCTTCTATATCGAAACCCCGCAAGGAAGAAGCCAAGCTCTAGGCGCAACGGGCCATGTTCCGTGTTGTACCAGTCATGGAACTCCTCCAGCCCCAAAGTCGGTTTGGGGCGACTCAAAACAAAGAAGCACCCAGGTTCTGGCGGATATCTGCTGTGGGCAGTCATGGTGGGCAGAAAGGGTGGTTACGGCCGCTGTTGTCCCCCTATCAATCCCAGCAAGCTGGGTCGTTGCCGTTGAAGATGAGGAGGTGGCTCTGTTCAAGAGGGGAATGTCCCCTCAAGACTGTTATCTCCACTTGTTGCCTGAATTGCTTGGAAGCACCTCATCGTCGGCAGTGAGAAATGAATGATTCGTGACATGACAACCTGATTAAGCACCGGAGAGTGGCCGGTCAGGTGGTAGTCGAAGGCGCTTGTGTAATTGGACACGTACCTATATTACTCGCGAACAGAAAGCCTATTTTCCAAACGCGGTTCGATCTGGAGAGATCAAAGGCTCCTTTTACCCGACCTTTAACTGAGCATCTGCAGTACCTGAACCTCACTGATCAGCCCATGAGGAGCATACTGGGGTAATATTACTTGATTGGGGGCCGAGGCCTAATGTGGCTCCCAAGAGATCGGCTACCCCAGCCTCTCAACAACAGTACTTATGTAGACCCCGAACCCTACTACGATGCTGCCTTAATTTCCTCTCAAAGAGGCGCTCAAGCGTTCTGCCATTATATTATTATGCTAGTACGTATCAGCGCTAAATTGGAACACTCCAGAGCCACAGCACGACGGCAGCCTGGCATACTATCGAAACCCACTATCAATGTTGCATGTCAAGCGCCGACCGTTTTAATTTCGAGAGAAAGTATTGTGAAAATGGGCATACAAAGATCGGGTCCCCATACGGGCCATGTTACTATTAAGTATGCGACTGGTGCTTCACCATTGTTTGTTAGCCTATGAATCATCGGAGCTTCCTTTGACTGCCACCCACTTGAACTCATATCATTCTCTGCCTCTCAAGACCACTTGCTACTCCTACCTCAGCCCTTTCTTCGTTCAAAAATACCAAACCACCCTGAAACCATTCTATCCAGCTATCCAGAATATAATAGATCGTTCTGAACAAGGTGATACCACAGCAGCTCTGCAGGCGGAGCTGGAAAGGGGAAACTTGACACTGTCTGAGCTGCTATGGAGAATGCAGCCAGAGATGCAGCCAGGGCAAATGCTTTACGATTTGATATCGTTCTCTTATTCGACAGTACTCTCTAATTGCCATGGCTTCCATTGGGGCTTCTACAGTTCCGAAAACTGGACAAAAGGTTCGCGAATCAAACCCAAAATCGCTGCACCATCGGTCTTGAGACACGGGGAATTGGTGGAGTTCTGCTGACGATGACGGTACCAATTAGTCGAGGTCAAGTGTACTTGGGTTGTAAGATGCAAGGGACCTAGGAATCTGACAACGCGGGCGGTGCTCGTTGAGTTGACAAGGTATGTCACCTGTGTTGGGGGTCATTTTTCCGAGGCTCGAAACACAGCTTGAAAAATACCGTTGAGTACCTTAGGTACTCCGTACCTAGGTACCTGACTGATGCAAAGTACTTACAGGTGAAAGTGAGCAAAGGAGCAAGCGTATCAGTCGCCCACCTAAGTACTTAGTATATCGTAGTACTAAGTCGCCGGTGGTACTTGGAAATGTGATTTCCGACACTCCAATACACAAGTGCTTCAAATCCCCGGATCCTCTCTACCTGGTAAGTACGACTTCTAGACACTGGTGTGACTCCTACTAAGTAATACGGAGTCAGTAAGTGCTTAGTGTGTCGTTAACCACGAGGGGTGGCCCAGGCCAAAGCTTGCTTCAACTTGGCACCCGCCGGGGACCGGCGATGGTAACTTGCTCGCCTATTCTTGTCCTCCCAGGCCTTTCTTTCCCCTTCGTTCCCGCGCCCCAGCCCTCCAAGCGTCCCCCAACGTCTCCCAGCCTTGGACAAGCGACAATTGCAGGTGGGCGCTGACGACTGAGGGGCGGCTTAGCTGGTACTGTCCGTATCCAGGGACTTACTCTGTAGGCTTCGCTATGCCAAGTTAGGTACCCCTACCTCCTAGGAAGGACCTGCTGGCTCTAGCTTGCAGCCATTTACCAGGGATCGAGGGGTTTTGTTTGAATCCACCTCGAACCTGAGCCCCTCCAACCATCAAGCCTCACAAGAAGTTCTATCATACAGCAGTACGAGCTCTCCGGGCCATCTCAGTTGCTGGGGACCAGGCCCAAAGTCTAACATTAGCACCGAGGCCGAGCAATGTCAGTCGCCACCTCGCCTGGAAACAAGTGCCCGTCGAGCCGTCTTGACCGCGATTTTCAACGGTGCATGAAACGGGCGCGATCCTCTCGACTTGGCTCGCAAATAGCACCTCAGTCCTGCTCAGGCCCTGCCTCACTTTGTTCTTCCCGACGTGCAAGCCAAGAAGATGCTCGTCTCTCGTGCTTCTGTCAAGGCGATATATCTCTCCCCCTCCTCTCACTCTGCCCTCCCGACCGTCAACACGACATTCATCCCTCCGAGCTATCAACATGAAAAATGTTACCATCACCGCAAGAAATGAGAGCGCTCCTAGTACTTTGGCTGAGGAAGAAAGGATAAGCAATCAATCCCAGAGCCCGCCACTATGCAGTCTAGAGCATCTCAGTCCTGACCCATTGGGTGATCCGCGAGACCCTCTAAATTGGCCCATGTGGCTCAAGGTGCTGCCCCTGAGTCGATAACCTAAGTTGGGTTTGTGCTGATCTTGTCCGCCTAAGTAGATCACTGTCCTCGTTCAAACCTCACTTCTTGCTGCTATCGGTGGGCTTAACACGGCGGCGATCAACCCTGCACTGGTGCTACTGGCAGAAGACTTTGGCATCAGCAAAGTCAGAGCCTCTTACCAGACGTAGGCTCCTCCTCTTTCTCCTGCATTCGCACTCACTGCGACGACTGACTTGCATCTAGGACCGTATGCATCGCACTCAATGGAGTCGCCCCCTGGCTATGGATTCCGCTGGCTAACAAGTACGGTCGACGGCCCGTCTACCTGGCCACCACCTTTCTCGGTTTCATCTCTGCACTGGGATGCGCCTACACGCAGTCATTCGGCCAATTGATCGTCGCACGAGTATTCAACGGCTTCTTCCCTGTCGCGTTTGCATTGGGCGCCGCTACCGTTGTGGATTTATTCCCCTACCATCAGCGCGGCCGGGCTATGGGTTTCTTTACCGTCACCATGGCTAATGGAAGTCACCTCGCTCCCATTGTGGGCGGACTCTTGGGTCAGTATTGTGGATGGCGGTGGATCTTCAAGTTTGTGGCCATAGTCGATGCCGTCATGCTGGCCACTGCATTCTTCTGCCTTCCAGAAACGCTCTACATCCGAAAGACACAGTCCTCAGACCCTTGCAAACTCGGTCACGTCAAGCCGCAAGTCGAGATCCAACCTCGCTTCACCAGACAGATCTACCTCTCCCGCCTCCGGCTGTACTCGCATTTTCCTGAACTCCGACTCAGGCCGGATCACTTCGTCATCCCAACGCTGAAGATGGCCAGATACCCGTCTGTCCTGTTCCCAGCGCTATATTATGCCACCATGTACGGATTCGCCTCCATTCTCCCTGCCGTCACCGTCGCGGCCATCTTCACCGAGTTCTTCCACTGGAACACTCTGACGATTGGCCTCACTTACGGCGCATCCCTGACGCTCGGTGGCATCCTCGGCGAATGTGTCTCGGGCTGGGTCGTCGACATGATCGTGCAGCGGGAAAGCAGGCGCCTCGGTCGTGAACCGGAACCCGAAGTTCGACTCAAGGCCCTATGGATGGGAGAAATCATTGTGCCTGCAGGTCTATTGATCTATGGCTTCTGCTTGCAGCACCACACCGTCTGGATCGCGCCCATTTTGGGCATGGGAATCGCATGCTTTGGCCTGCAGATCATCACGACGACGATGTACACCTACGCCATCGACTGCTATCGCACCGAGGGCAGTGAGGTTGCTCAACTGTTCAACTTCATCCGCCAGGAGATCGGCTTCACCTTTGCCTTCTACGTTGTCAATCTGGGCCACAAGATTGGTTATCAATGGATGTTTCTCATGTTCTCCTTGATCGGTGGTGGACTTGCCTTCATCCCTATGCTGCTGATCATTTTCAAGGGCGAAGCATGGAGGAAGAGACTCGGGAAACCCGTGGGTGTCAATGCGCTCGACAGCATGGTGGTGGTGATGGTCGAGACGACCGCAGAAAGACATTGTTGACCTTCGAAGTGGGTAGGCTATAAGAGAGTGTTGCCGCTCTGTGTGTACGGATAACGAGATACGAGGTGTGACTTAGGCGGCATACGGAATAAAGTACAAGGTACGGAATATGGTGTTACAAGTATGAAGTGATGAGAATGATACCATTTGGCTACCTGCATACTCATGACCCAAGTCAACCCTACCCCACAACCAAGGCACTCTCGCAAGAACCAAAACAAGGCTAATGCAATGCACGCCCGTCCATCCGGCGATCGAACAGATCATGTATCCCTGATTTATGCAAGATTCGATGACCCCATCTCCGGCAAGGCGAACCGAACTGCAAGGTAGCCGTCGCGCACGCGATTCCTGCACGTCAGTTGCCATCTTCCTTGCATCCGCGCCATGGCACAGGCACGAGGCGTGCCATGCCATGCGCTGTGCTTTATGCAAGGTCCCCAGATGTGAGATTGGCGTCGGCCATGCCCCCCCACCCATCCCACACCCATCCTCCCGGAATCACTCCGAGGCTGGTCACCACTTGACCAATCCAGCATGTGGGGAGGAGGGGCGGAGGGGGAGTGGGCGTTGGCCTTGGATGGCTCTTTTCCGTGAGACCATGCACAGGTCGATGACTCGGCTTGCGACTGGAGGAGCGAGATCCTACTCGCTGATGAGCCTACCTGAGAGCCTTTCTTCTGTCCGTGTTTTGTTTCTTTCGAGAGCAGATTGAGCGCCGTCGACGGATTCGAAACGGCCGGTCAAAGATGGGCCTCGCCTTATTTCGTCTCCATGACGCTCTCGGGTCCGAACGAGTCGCTTAGAACGCGGGTACGTGTGCTTGATGGGGTCATTCCGAGGCGGCGGAGACTCGCCGGGCGGGCGGGGAGATCCTTCCTCTTGCATGCTTTGCCTTGGCTTCCCTTGTCTGGGGCCGGCCATTGCTTGTTCTGCAGTGGGTGATAGGAAATGCCCCGGCTGGGGATTCTTCGACCGCGGATCTCGACCGAACGGCCTTCTAGGGTTTCGCTGGAGCATGTTTGATGGACTGAGAGACGGGCGGCCTCGCATGCTAGGGACTGCATTGGCTCTGGGCCGGATGGGTGGGATTACAGCGGGCCGCGGGACAGATCGATACGGCCCGGGTGGATGGCTGGACGAGAAGCTCGGATGCGCTTGTTAATACCTACCCATAATGACCGTATGTTGCAGACGGCTATTCTGGAACGACTAACTAGGCTTTCTGGGTGGGTTCATTTAATACCTGGCTAGTGGTATAACTGGTATTGCTGCTCTGCTCAGGTAGTCAGCGGCTATATACAATCGGAACGTGCACTTACTTGGGTACTGATGATGGTTCTTAAGAACATCGTGACTAACCTTAAGCCGTCATCTGATCACGACTCCACGGATCAAACCAGTTACACATCGGCCATGGAAGCGGCCTCCTTTCTTGCGCTGCAATCTCAGCCCTCCCCTACCTGTCGGTCACTCCCTCCCAAGCTTCGAACCTCGCATTGCCACTGACTACCCTCATCACTGTTCTTGGGCCTACTCCAGCTTCTGCTTCGAAATTTTCTTCTCCTACACGGTCAGCCTCGAGGTCGTCTCTCCATTGGTCGTCTGTGAGTGGCATCTGTGGCAAGGCTTCAATGCGATTCACGTCTCCTTGACCCCCACCCGTGGCACTCGGGTCCCGAGCGGCGACCCGTTGCGCGAACAAGCCATCGTCCCGCAATGTCATCCTTTGCAGCCTGATACCCTCGGCCCTCATGCTTCTCGCCAACTCCCGATTCCGTCTTTCGCGAAGACTAATAGCCCGGACTGTGGGACTCTGCTCACCCAAGGTTCGATCCCAGCGGCTTCCTTCAAGGTTGGAAACAGAAGCAGGGCCGGCACGGATCATTCCAGGTGGCGCTGTATATGCAGCCTCACGCTCGGTGATCAACGGTCTTCTTGCCAGGTCGGCAGGGGTTTGCGGCTGGGAAGCGGCTGGAAGAGAGTCGTTGTACACAGAAAATGCATTTCCGTCAAGATATTGATGTCCGCGACGTGGTGGCTCGGTGCGAGGAAGTGCTGCAGCATTTCTAATAGGGCTCGGGGTGGCTGGCGGACCGGACGAGATGGGAGAAGCGGGCAGATACGTAAAATAATCCATGGTTGGCGGTGAGCTCGGGATTGGAGGAGAGCTAGCCAGATCAGCCGACGCCGTAGATTGACCAAGTAAGCTGCTACTTCGCAGATGAGCTATGGTGGGCAAGGAAGGTGTAGAGCGGAAGTGGGGTTCTGAACTGCCATCAGGGCTCACAGCCACGTTGGACCTTGCCGCTGTGGATTGCGGGAGAGAACCGGCTCGAGGAGTGGCAGAAAATGGCGATGGCAAAGCGAATCGCATGCTTTGGGCTAGGACGGTGTCTGAGTGCCTCCCCAGATTGTTATCTTCCAACGACATTCCATTTATTCCGTGAACAACCGAATCTTGCGAGGAAGAATCCGCAGCGCTATCCTCTTCCTCTGAACTGTGTGGGTGGTCCTCGCC
The DNA here is from genome assembly GCA_001599795.1 of Exophiala calicioides. Taxonomy (NCBI): domain Eukaryota; kingdom Fungi; phylum Ascomycota; class Eurotiomycetes; order Chaetothyriales; family Herpotrichiellaceae; genus Exophiala; species Exophiala calicioides. The sequence continues at coordinate 3,851,570 of BCHZ01000003.1, forward strand.
ATGGAGTCGATGTTCTCTGAGATCGGAGGGAAGCATTCCATCGGTCAGGGCAGCTCCATCATCGGAACTTGGAAAGGAGTCATCTGGAGAAGCGGCTTTGGCGAAGCGAAGCAAAGAGCTTTTACGTGGGGCATGCTTGTTGATATGCATGGTTGGGGCCATGGATACGGGTGAGACCGACTCTTGATCGGGCACATGTTGTTCGTCACCCTCGTCCGAAGTATGCTGGTCTGCCGACCTCGAAGACGGAGGGAGAGTGGACTTGGCCCCCTCGTCGGGCTTTTGATCTTGATCAGGCTGACCAGTCTGTTGAGGATCGCGACAAGCCAGGTCGACTGTGCTGGGGATAGGTTTGGCTAAGAAATCCAAATCATGGCCGTGTCCCATTTCCTCGGCAGTGGCCCTGTTGTGGTCGTCAAGGTAGCGCGCTATCTCTCGCTTCTTGAAGCCTTGTCTCAGTAGTCCATGATAGATTTCGGTTTGTCTTAGATGAAATTGAATATCGTTCTCCGAGAGGGAGATACTGGTGGGCTGTAAACGGATCATTTTGGCATGATTAACAAACAGGCACGCTAATCTCACAATGAGGCAGAAGATGTATTGTGGAAGAGCAGAAGCCGGAACCAGGGAAGTCGGATGAAGGAGGAAGGCGTGGGGGAAGATGTCGAGGAAGGCATTGTGAATACGCCTTCCCTCACCAACTGGCGCTCAACAAGCAACAACGAGTCGTCATGGTCGAGGCTGCAGCCGTTGGTGCATCCCTTGCACCTGACAGAGCATATAGGGGGTGCATCAAATGGAACGTGAGGCACAGTCTCCTGCTGCATAGTGTCCGGACCGACAATAGACGGAGACGGAGGTGGAGGCGGAGGCGAGGGACCGAGTGATGGCGATGAGGTGCTTGTGGGCGCTTGCTAAAGACTGAGTAACTTGCTTTAGTGCCTCAATTTCGCATGGTCACCTGACCTCCACTGCAGTCTTCGATCTTTGACTAGGTTGTTGACAGATGCGGGAGACATTCTAGCTCCCAGCTGACCTTCCACGCGGAACTTAAGTAGAGTTCGAGGAAACCGGAATCTGTCTGTGGCCAACGGAGCAATTATTACTTAACATTTCTTCTTACACGGTACCGTCGCCTGCTCCCCGTCAAGCGAGAACTTACCTAAGTAATACCAGTGGAGAGCCGGGGGCCAAAGTTTGCTGGATTGCTTTAGGCTTGAACTAAGCGCCCCCTCGGCCCTCTTCGTGCTCCTTCCAGGCTGCGGTGGCCGAGAGAGAGAGAGTCGGAGGCCCTAGCCTCCAGCACTGACTTAGTGCCGCATCTTGATCAGACACCAACACCATCACTCAACCACCATCCCATCCTGCTGTTCACCTAGTCACCACCTCTGATTCCACTGCTGTCACCGTCGCCGTCGCCGTCGCCGTCGCCACCTCCCTTCCTCCCTCTTCCCAGCCTCCCGTCATCTACACCGACAACTTCGCGAGCTACCGCCCCCCACAAACAACAGGGCCTCGACGCTAAGTCCAGGGACTCTGAAACCAATCGACGTCGCCTCAACCCAACCCGTCCCTCGACTGTCCTCGAAACGACGTCCTATGCCCCAAGTTCCCACCGTCGCCCCGAATGCCGCAGCAATGAAGAATAGAGCACCTCTTCTCTAGACACCAAGCTCTGTTCCGTCACCAGAGACACGAGCGGGACGTCGTCAGCCCTCCCCGTACCCGGTCCTGCCCAAGCCACCCCCGTCCACGAGTCTTAAACCTGGGCAATAAGGAGCATAATAATAATGGCCGACCTCTCACTCGGTCCGCTGAGGATTGCCAATCCAGATGATTCGTCTCCAGACACGCCACTGCAGCCTTATCCTGACGCCTCTGCCTCCGTACGAGTATCGCCCTTGATCGAGGCGGATGGACGGTCAGACTACATATCCGCTGTCCCTCAGCGATCCGACAGCCCTGTGTCCCCGATCGACACTCCTCCTGAAGATGACATAGCCTCAGCTGCGCCGTCGTCAGCCACTTCGGCCTCCTACCCTGCCGCCTCTCAGTTCGTCCAGAACAGCCGCCCTTCCGACCGCATCCCACAACGACCCAACATCCCATATACCTATCAAGACCAGCAGCAAGCGCAGTTTCCTCAATATCCCACGATGATGCCCCAGAACCAACTCGACCCTCGCGCCAATCCTGGGCGCCCGGGTTCTGCTTACTACACTCAGATGCCCATTAATGGCGCCGCCAGCAACGGGGTGTCCCGACAAGGCTCATACCGAGTCCGCAGTGATGGGTCTGGCTCCTCGGCGTTCCCCCAGCGAACGTCGTCCAAGCGGGCCGGCATCGGCGATCTTGCCGGAGTACCCTCACAAGACAACACCCACACCGAAAGAGCATACGGACAAGGAGTGTACACAACGGGAAATGGCCCGCTACCGCCACGGAGAACGTCACGGGGCATACCCCCTGGCCGGATGGGCAGCACCACCGGCAACACCCCTCTCTCGACAACGCCCAAGTCGATCAACACGCCCTTGTCCAGCTCGCCGTACAACTTGGAAGACCGCCCGTTGACCAATGCTGACGATTGGCAAGATCGTGGTGCAGCGGTTGGGGTGAAGCGAGAATATGATGTGGAAGGCCGACCGGTTTTGAAGGCTGTCAAGAAAGGCGTCAAGGACTTTATATTCGGGCAGACGCTCGGGGAGGGCTCGTACAGCACGGTGCTCGCCGCCCAGGACCGTGCAAGTGGAAAAGATTACGCCATCAAGGTGCTAGACAAACAACACATTATCAAGGAGAAAAAGGTCAAATACGTCAACATTGAGCGAGACACGCTGAATCGGCTCACGGACCATCCGGGCGTGGTCCGACTCTACTACACCTTCCAAGATGAGCGGTCGTTGTACTTTGTGCTCGATTTGTGTGCAGGTGGCGAGTTGCTCGGGGTTCTCAAGCGCATGTCGACGTTTGACGAAGAGTGTACCCGATTCTACGGGGCGCAGATTCTCGACACGATTGAATACATGCACAGTCGGGGGGTCATACACCGCGATCTGAAGCCGGAGAATCTTTTGCTGGACGAAAACCGGCACATCAAGGTGACGGACTTTGGCACCGCGAAACTACTCCCTGAGAGGAAAGATGGGGACGGAAGATCCGAATTTGAACCGGATTCGACGTCGAATGAGCACAGGGCCAACTCGTTTGTCGGGACGGCCGAATACGTGAGTCCCGAACTGTTGACGGACAAGAATGCCTGCAAAGCCAGTGACCTATGGGCATTTGGGTGCATCATCTATCAGCTACTCGCCGGACGGCCGCCATTCAAAGCCGTCAACGACTACCAAACCTTTCAAAAGATTGTGGGCCTGGACTATGACTTCCCTCGAGGATTCCCCGAGGTGGCTCAAGACCTGGTGGAACGTCTGTTGGTGCTCGATCCGCAACGGCGACTATCGCTTGAACACATCAAAAACCACCAGTTCTTTGACGGGATACAATGGGGTCGGAACCTGTGGAAGCAAAATTCCCCAAGGTTAAAGGCATACGTTCCGCCGCCAGCGCCACCGATCAAGCTCAATGGGAACAGTGGCCCAGACAGCTTCCCACCCGACATTATCCCGGGTCACAGTACGCACCCGACCATGCTGCCTCCCAACAACCAAAAGCCCCAGCCGAGAGTCATCACGGAACTGCCGCCTCCAAGCCAACTGGACATTGAGTGGTCCCCCGTGCTCACGAGGAGTAACGAGAGAATCTTGAAGCTGGGGAATTTGTCCGTGTTGTCGTCTCCCAATCCCCACAGTCCTCACGGCACCGAAGGTGGCGGCAAGCTGTCGAGATTGTTCGGAGGGAGTAACACCAAGAAAAGGCAGCGGCTTGTGATGGTGACATCGAGTGCCCGTATCATCATCGCCGCGGCAGGCGGGGAAGAAAAGAAATCCAAGTCGGAGATCTCGCTGTTATCACCAGGATGTGACTTTTCCAGCGCCACCGATTCCAAAGGGGTGACGCAATGGTTTGTCAACACGGTACGTTCTTCCGATCTTTGGTCTTTGCAACCAGGACTGACATGTGTATAGCGGGACAAGCATTTTGTGTTTGAGGACCCGAAGCCTCCGTCCAACGAACCGATGGCCACGGCGGTCTCGGCGCAGGAGTGGCTGGAATCGCTGGTCCGGGCTCGCGAAATCGCCGTGTCGGGGCAGAACTCGAACAACAACTACTCGGCGGACGATTCGCTCAACCTGACGACGTCGGGGTTGTCGAGTCACGGGAGCACGGCGGATCAAGCGACAGACCTCAGCCCGCACTCTGCCAACCATGGACACGTGGGACGAGGAATGCTTCACAAGCAGCTCTCCGGGGGCGACGCGGAGTCACTCAAGGGAAGAAGGCGGTTCAGCAAACGGCAGTCGAAGAGCGGGCTGACGGCCGTCTTCTGAGGGAAGGCATCTGTGGATAAATGAGCGCCGCGCTTAGCTTTGCATATCTTGTTTTTTCCGGGAGTGTTTCTGTCGACTTCTTAAACCGAGTTTTTAGCATAGCATTGCGATCGTGGGCGAGGGATCAGCATGGCATTGGCGGGAAAAGAGCATGACGAGACCAAGGAAAAAGAGCGAGAATTCGGGCCTCCTCTGCGAGTGCGGTGTGAGAGGGGAGCGGGGAGCGGGGAGCGTGTGGGTGCATCTACTGTATGTGCATCTATGCGCATGTGTGTACGGAGGACATGTGTAGGGAGACAGGCAGTCCAGGCATTGACATGTAGACAGGATATATCGCCTGAAGAGTAGCCCAAAGACCAAGAGCTGGTCGAAGACGATTCTCAGACGATACTACTCAGTGAGTAAGACCCAGGGCTGTTGAGTATTACCAGAGTATGGAGTAGTTAGCGTTGTAAGTTAGCGTCGTCTGCCTGCAACAAATGAGATGCCCGAGATGCCTGCAGAGGGAGACTTGGCCGGGCAGTGGGTGGCGCTCAAGGCGCGACTGGTTAGGCACTGGACAGGCACTTGATAGGTACTGGCTGGGCATTGGCTAGGCACTGCCAGTGGTTGAGGCTGAGGCGAGGGGAACCAACAGCAGCTGCAGCGCAGCAGCCAAAGTGCCAAGCTAGCTCTCAAACCGGTCAAATGGCCTTTGCCGAATCCCTCATCGCCACACCTGTCCCACACGCAGTCTCTTGTTTCTTGCCTCTTGCCTCTTGCCTCAGCCCTTCACTCGCACCATGCAGTGCGGACTAGAAGGTCCCCAAACGCCCTGCGTGAGACACTTCCAGTTCTCCCCTGTCCGACTCACAAAAGGCCGCAACTCCCACCACGCCCCGTTCATCAATCGCACTCCGCGGCACCGAGGACAAGCGCGTGATTAGGTCGACGACGAGGGGCCGATCCTTCTTCTCAAACCACCCGCAAACCGTGCGGCTGCGAGTCTTGATGCTCACCGAGGACATACGACTGCTCAGACCATGACCCCCCCAACGAAATGAACCAGACTGCGACCTACCTACCGAGTACTCTAATTCGAAACCTACCGAGAAACCCGCCCAACCGCCGTGCCAATGGTTTCACGCGCCGAAGTCGCCGACCATTCTCGAGGCCCTCCCTCTGTTGCTTCTCGAACGTCTCGCTCCAGACATCACCATCGAAACCGATCGCAGTACGGAGGGTCCACCTACGCCCCGCGCAACGAGTTCCCCTTCTTTGCCCAGTCGGGAGACGTCGAGTTGGTGCTGGGATGCGATGGACAAGAGAAAAGATATCTCCTACACCGGTTCACATTGGCCCAGTTCTCTGGCTTCTTTGAGGCGAGCACGAGTGATGAATGGTCGCGCGGTCAAGTCACTGGCAATGGGCCTTCGTCACGACCAGAGCAGGCCTTGAGCGTCATCGGGGAGGAGGCGTCCCAAGTCTCCACTGCTGGTCGACCCGCCGGTCATGCCACTCCACCGTCCCCTCCGAGGCGGAGATGGAGGTATGAACTGGACTGGGAGCATCTCGAGGACGAGGACGAACCCATCCTGGTGCAAAAACCACCAGAAGGCGCCCTGTTCTCTTCGGCTCCAGCACTTGCTGAACCCCAACCCCGACCCCGACCCCGACCCCCACCAGCGCATTCGTCCTTCTTTCGTTCCATGGCAAACCTTGCCTTGTCCCACCATGGCCCAGCATCCCAATCCGCCGCTCAACTGCCATTGACGGTTCCTGACCCAGCTCTCACCAATCCACTCCTTCGGGACTATGACAATCTCTTCCGCATCTTCTATAACTTCCCTCCCCTTCTCAACTCAACAAACATCGCCTCGGCATACTCGGAGTGCAAGGCCCTACTAGCTCTGGCCGACATGTACGACGCCCTCCCCGTCGTCGGCCCACGGATCGACCACCACCTCCTCCGCTTCTCGTCTCGACTGTTCAAGCAGATCGCAAAGTACCCTCCCTCGTACCTCAAACTCGGCTATTTGGCCCGGAGTCGAACCATCTTCTCCGAAGCCCTCACTCATGTTGTGGGCCAATGGCCAGCGGCACTGCCGTACATTAAAACCCCCGACTACTCGGGCGGAGGCTATGAAGTCCCTCAATCCGTTATTGACCTGATTGAAGACAAGGCAGATGAGCTGGAAGAGCTGAAGCAGAGGATCGAAACGAAATTATTCAGATTGACACTCTCCACCAGTCGCGGCGAAAGGGTCAATCCTGCCAATGACTATCTGGGCTGGCTGGCCATGAGTATCTGGCGGCAATGGTTGGCCGAGAATACAACCCCCGAAGTTCGAGGGATTTTGAAGAATGGTCCCAATCCCAGACCTGGTTCCGCTGGCACAACCAACCAGCGTCAAACAGCCATCGCCGGACGACCCCCTGCCCCGGGCACCGTCTCTCAAACCCCTGTGCCACCCCCTCCACCGCCTGCTATCAATACAGGCCGCATCTTCCGGCTCATTGCTTCGACCAGCTCGCAGGCTTTTCTCCCCTACGATGAACTCAAACGTTTCCTAAAGATTCAGCCACCAGGTCACAGCTCGTCGGCGGCCTTATACACCCGCGATAATATGCGACGGTTTGAACGGAAGATCGAGGAGATTAAGAATGTCGCTCGAGATATCGTCAAGCCGTTGACGAGGAACTGTTTGGAGCTGGATATTCGAAGTCTCAGTGATGGGGGCGGGGGTGGGTTGGGATATTTGACCTGTAGCCGCGTTGAGGATGAGGATCTGCCTTGGGATACTTGAATTTGTCAAGAAAAGAGGCAAGAAGCTCAATCGGTCCGTCAGCTATGATGGCAGATGTTCTGCGATGTTTCAATGTTGCCAAACGGTCATGACATGCGGAGAAGAGGTCGTCGACACTCGCTATCTCTCCAACGATTTGATACGACAACCACCAAGCAGCCACATCCCCCCGACCTAGACGCCCGGAAATACTTGGAACATTAACGTCTGATCAGGAATAAAATTTCGGACATGACAAGTTCAAGCAAGGAATGTCTCGAAACAGACGTCACAAACACGACCACAGTACCCAACCCGCCTCCACCCGCCTCGACCGTCGAGTACGCAGCTTGGGAGCCTGCTCAGCATTTCAGCGATAGTATGGCTTTATTCCCTCAGCGTTCCGCACGCGTCGACCTTTTTCATCCGTTTTCCATGACATATTTATGAACGACGAACGAGGCTTTTACGAATTTTTTTATCATTGGTTACCACTGGAACCAATACGGATCTACGACTTGACGCATGGACGGAATGAATCAAAGAAATGAATTATCCCACTCAGATTTGCACAGCGATGTTAATGCAAAGAACCTACATCGGAAAGTGGAGAGACCGTGGCACTCGGTTGAATCCACATATGAATTGCATCATCTCGGGCAGAACTGGGCCTGTGGGCCAAGTGGATAGGGCAAGGCTGGTCCCCCCTATTCCTGTCCCCGGAAACCCACCCTGTGTTGTCTGAGGTATTTATCCTGAAAGTGACTCTATCAAGATACCATTGCATGGCATCGCAGAGTGTTGCATCATCCTGCGGCTTCGAACGAAAGGCTACTGGCGAGTTTTGTTCCATAATTTGTAGGACGTCATATTATTATTTATATATCATTTTTGCGTCATGTCATATGCAGCTGCGGCCCCGCGAAGCGGCACAACGAGGATCGGATATACCCATGAGAATTTGAATTTATTAGGAGGAACCTGGGCTGGTTTAAGTACATGGATCAATCCAGAGTCGTCTCTTTACTTGGAACATGAAACTCGACAGTTCGACAAGAGCGGCGCTCTTCAAGTTCTTGTGGCTGTCTCGTGTGTGACTCTCCATTTTCTATTCTTGTCTATTCATGTGTCTCTATCAATCTTTCCCAGTCCCGAATCCAACCCAAATCGATCGACGACCAACACCGGTCGTCATATCTCTCCATCCTTGCCACAGGCCACATGCCCTCTTCCCATATCCCGGTCCAATCAATTCCACCGAGAGATGACACCTAGCCCCCTCCCAATGCCAACCTCAACTCCATTCCATTCGTCGACCCGTCGGTTCCGTCTCCCATTTTGACCCTGGTCTCTCCCACCCATCCCCATCATAGGACTGATGCCATCTCTCAAGCCGGCGGCAGCACCGAGGCCGGATCTCCCGCCGTCGCGTCCGCGACGCCAAAGTCCCATGCGTTGCGTCGGCCGTGGCGGTCGTACCGGATGAAGTGGGGATTTGGTGCATCGTTGTCGCCGTCGTCGTCATCGTCACCACCATCGATCGTCTTGGGGGGGTCAACGTCTTGGGAGTCGGACGACTGTGGATTGGATTGGTTGCCGGTGTCGTCAGACTCGGATGTGTCGCGCGAAGAAGTCTGATTGCTGCCATTGTCGCCGGCGAGGACTGCGATGACCTCTGTGTCGTTGTAGACCATGCTGGGGATCTCCTGGCTAAAGTACCCGCTGCTGCCGTCATCGTCCAATGCAAAGGTGAAGGTAATAGTCGGGATCACGGCCGCAAGGGATGGAGAGGGGTCGACCGTGTATGTTGAGGACACAGAACTGGTCCTGCTGCTACTGCTGCTGCTGCTGCTGCTGCTGCTGCTGCCGCCGTAGACGGAGTCCCAAACCGCGCCATCCTCCTCCTCTTCGGATTCGGATTCGGACTCGGTCTGGTCGTGGTTGCTGCAGGAAATCAACTCGGTGGCGTCGTTGACCATGCCATCCTCACCGTGGTGACTTACTTCTGGTCTAGCAGAAATAGGAAAATGCCGTGCGAATTCCTCTTCAGTCATGTCCAATCCAGTGCTTTCCATCGTCCATCCATCGCCAAAAACATCCCTTTCGTCCTGATTCTCGTGGTTATCATCATCGTCGTCGTTGTCGTCGTCGCCGTCGTCGCCAAACTGGTCCCACTGTCCAACTCCAGTCCCTTCTCCAGTCCCCTCATCACCTCCCGGAGCATTCTGTTCGTCTGCACCACTTGCTTCACGTTCTTCCCCTATAGGACGCAGCGTGATCCTCACAATGTTTCTAACCACCAAGTCTGTAACCTCCTGGTCTGAAAGGAGTGGAAACTCCTGCTTGAAGCGGATGCAACTCCTACTAAGATCATGGCCAATGGTGATATCGGTGAGACAGTAGATGCACAGCAAGCGCTGTTCTCGGTGTGGAGTGTCGTGACCCTCGAGGTTGTTGTGATGGTTGTATCTAGCATTTTGCAGGATTTGGGGTTGATTGAAATCTTCCGGCTGCATATGTTCATCGTCGTCCTCGTCGTCGACGTCGCAAGGGTGTTCGAAGATCACATCTCCTTCACCAGGGAAGTCGAAGTCGAAGTCGAAGTCGTAATGGTCGGGGATGTGATTGCGGTTGAGATGAAGGTTCTCATAGATCCCAATCCCAGCAGCGATGACGAGACAGAACAGGGCCAATAGTCGATTGTACCGGCAAATATTCATGATGACTTCCAAGATGTCCAAAGTGGCTGCAGGGGAGTATCGCAGAGTCATAAAGATGAAGGTTGTTATCGACACGAGGCAGAAGTTGGTGCTCATGAAAAAGAAAAGTAGTGTTTGTAGAGATGGTGGTCTTCGGATGAGAAGCCGTGGGAGGAAGTTTGCGAGTGTTTGGAAAGGCATGGTTTCTGGGTTTGATTTGTGGTATTTGGTTCGGTTTTTTGGTTTCTGGTTGGGAGAATGCTGCTTGACTTTGTTGTTGATGAAGATGTTGTTGGGAGGAGGAAATTCCAGAGAGAAGAGGTTGAGGTGGACAGAATTGATATAGATCTGGAAGTATCATGACATGCACAGCCTCGTCCATCATTGTTGCACTTCAGGCTCTGCCTTGTAACGGTAGCAAAGCACTCTACCCGACACGCACGACATAGTCATGTCTTTACCAGTCTCTCTCTCTCTTTGTCTTATCTCTCAGTTGAAAGGGACTGAGCCTGAGGCATCGAGCCCCTAATGCTTGAGCCTCAGACTTCCTAAGACTGCCCCTTTATTCATCCATCCACTGTCTTCAGCCTGAAGGATGAAACCGAATCAACAGGGTTGTGACTCCTAGCTTTGGAAGAAACACTTGCAACCAGGTTCGCGTGTCTGAAGGGCATGGCTGGGTAACAAACCATGTGTTTCAGTCATTTCATTGTCATAGTTGGCAAACCGAAACGGTTCAGAACACTATTTATAATATGGTCTGAATCGTTGTAATAGGGGGGGTTGAGGCTGATGTGGTCATTGATGTTCTTCAACAATAGATAGCCGAGACAAACCAAGGCTACAACGGCAGAGAAAGCAAATGTCTTTGGGTGATGTGAGACCGTTTGATCCCGGAAACTAGCTCATTCATACTCTGCCTAACCAGAAGAGCAGGCGGGGAGTCAACCAAAAATCGTGGCTTAAGGCCATGTGAGCCCCGCCGGGTTCATTCAACTCCTGGAGCTCACGAGCCGCCTTTTTCTCAACCTCATTGATCTTCCACGACCTCAGCATCAATGTACTCACGGCAGCGAGCAGGAACATGCAGCCGACAAATATCTGGGGGCTACGGTAACCCGAAGCCGCGACCATTTCGAGCGCGATGGGCTCGGCAAAGGTGGTGGGCAGTACCAGAGCCAGGCAGATGACGCCGAACGTGGAAGGCAGTCGCTTCAAGCCGACCACTTCGGCCATGACTGGAGTGACTGTGTTCCAGTAGATTCCACAGACAGCGCCTGAGGTGAGAGCAAATGCAACCAGGACGCCGTAGGATTTCGCAGGAACCCAAAGTGTAAGACACAGTACGCCGGACAGCGCCGTCATCAAGGTCGCCATGTTGATGCGGCCGAAAGAGTCGGAATAGTAACCGACGACGGGACGACCGAGGGCAAGGCCGAGATTGAGGAGAGCACCCACCACCGACCCTTGGCCGGGGGTGAGGCCAATCGATATGGCGTAGTTGGGGAGTGAGTAGTATAGAACAATATAGCCCAGTTCTGTCAGAACGCCCCAAATGAGGATGAGTATCACCTCGATGTGTCGGTATTCGTGGTAGCCGAAGGCGGTTTCTAACGGTTGGACAGTCTTATTCCGGTCCTTGAGCAGCATGGAGCATATGAGGTTGACAGCCAGGCCGCAGAAGGCCAGGATGCGATAGGCCCAGTCCACACCGAGACTCTGGACTATACGACCGGCGGCCAGGTTGTACGCGAGGCCGCCGAGCCCGGCGCCCGAGGACGCTAAGCCCATGGCCAGGCTACGGCGGGTGGAAAACCATTGAGGAAGCACGGCGGTGGCGGGAATGTAGAGGAAGCCCATGGCCCAGCCGAAACACACACCCTGGCTGAGAAAGAGGTGCCAGATCTTGGTGGCGTACGAGGCGCCGAACAAGGAGACGAAAAGCAGGCCGGTGCCGATGAGGAGAGTGACCCGGAGCCCGCAGAATCTGCTCGAAGTGGCCACGAGCGGGGCGCTGAGAAGAGACTGGGAGATGGTGAGGCCGCCGATCAAGGCGTACTGGAGATTCGAGGCCTCCTCGAAGGTCGAATGCGACAGATAGTGCGCGAGGAAGATGCCCCATGCCTAGGTTCCTCCGTCGTCAGCGTCTGCGTGGACGTCTTCTCTTGCCGTGGCTGACGGGAAACTCACACTCGCTAAACCCCAGGTATGGGCGTTGATCATAAAGACACAAGCAGTGCAAACCCAACCATAGCCGCCATTGGGAGGAATGTCTTCAGCCGACACTGCATCAAGTGGCGGAGAGACGTCGAGATAGCTGGCTTCCAAGGCGGCAGAGTCGGACGCTCCAACGTTTGCATGTCGTGAGTCGACGAGCTCTAAGACCTCCATCGAAGTCACTCCGCAAGATGACAGCGGCACGCTGGCAGACAAGATGCACGAAATCCAAAGTCTGGACTTGGTACAAAGAGTGCGAGTCTGGGGATACTTGTGTCTGCCTGCTCGGCCAACATCGCGGGATTCTCGCTGAGAGTTTGTCATCGGCGCGAACTTGAGCCTCACGTGGACGGCTACCGGCATTCAGAGACGGCGATGACCAACGCCTGTGGAACTCCTGTGGAACTACGGAGTAATACTAGTACCGTTTAACTCTTGTTTCCCTTCGAGGTCTTTCTTGTAAGTGTCGTTTTGACCAATAGAGTGAATCTGCTGGCTCTTATTGTCTACCAAAATACCGTTGCTGTCCTAGAGTCCATAACACCATGATGCCCCTCGGGCCGGGCTTCGGTCGACAAGCGGCTTGATGATTTTGATGTCATCGCCGGCACTCGTCGATCTCAATCGGCGTTGGTGTTCTTTATCTTCTTAACACCAGCTCCACCCCAGCTCACTCGACCTGAATCTCATCCACTTCCTGCACAGGAGAATTTGCCGGTACCTGTAGATTCCGTGTTGGTGTCAGAACTCCAGGAGTCGTTGTCGCAGTGTTGACGGGCGCTTGAGATCCTTTTTTGACCTCGCCCACCTCATCTTGACTTTCACCACTGGATTGACCAGTCGCCCTGTCAAGTGCCGAAACTGTCCTTCTTGATGTAGCCCTGGGAAGACGAGAGAACCTCGCCGGGTCTGCACCACTCTCATCCTCGGATGAACAGTCAGACTCTTCTACACCGTCGTTCTGGGGCATAGGCTCGCTGGCTGTCTGGCGTCGTCGAGAATGAATCGGGAGCGATGCGATTTTCTTCCGCTCCTTGCTGTCGAACTTGGTAGAATCTGCGTCTGGCGGGACATCGATGGTATTTGGAGCTGGCTGACCTTCGTTCTGTTCCGTCATCTGTTGAGCACGGCCTACCCATTGTCTCTTCAAAGGGAACACCGCTAAAGTCCGAACCCCTGGAATGGCATCCGGAGCATCCTTCGAATTTCCCCCATCGGAAAGTTTGGAATCGTTCTCCTTATTCGATGTAGCACCTGGGATGGTCTGAGGGGATGTGCAACCGCCCTCTATCGCATTGCCATCCTCTGTCGTGTGCCGAGTTTGCCTAATCCCATTCCGAAACTGGGTAGCCATCGTCCGCTTGTTGCTTTGCAATTTTCGTGGTACAAAATCTGGGGCGTCGGGTTTCAGCGCGAGATTCGATGCTGATGACGACTCGACCAGTACATGTCTCTTTGGAGATTTCGAGGATGACAGCCTCCGGGTTACGGATTGTGCTAAACGCCTTGCCCTCGTTCTGCCGCCCCCCTTGGTGTGGGACTCTTCATGGCCTTTATGCTCCTCGTGGACACTTGATGTTTCGCTATTCGTTGCATGAGATTCCTGGTCCTGGCCTCCATGAGTGTCATCGCTTGTTGTGCTCATGACCGATACCTTGGTTTCATCGCCACCAACACTCATACCGTTGATAAGCGAAGTCCCTCCCATCTTGGAAGGAGAACGAGATCGTGATTTAGAATCGACACCATTAGCTTGCAGCTTCAACTGGCTTTGCCAAAGGTCGTTATAAGGACCATTCTTTTCAAGCAGAGCTTCGTGTTTGCCAGATTCGATAACCTGGCCGTCTTGGATCACAATAATGTGGTCGGCATGTAAGATGGTTGACAGTCGATGTGCGACAACAATTGAGGTCTTGCCTGCGCAGAGTCTATGAAGGCTTTGTTGGATCTCCCTCTCGGTGATACTGTCAACACTGCTGGTGGCCTCATCTAGAAGCAAGATGTCTGCCTTCTTCAAAATTGCCCTTGCGATCGCCAACCGCTGGAGCTCACCACCGGACAACTTTGTCCCTCGCTCACCAACCTTTTCCTGATAGCCATTAGTGAATGTTAGGATCTTGTCATGAAGTGATGCCGCTTTGCACGCCTCGATGGCCTCCTCATCTGTGCAATCAGCATCTGGGTATTTGATATTTTCCATAATAGTCATGTTGAATACGACAGGATTCTGAGGCACCAAGGCAATGTGACTGCGGAATGTTTCCATCTTAAGCCGGCGGATATCTTGACCGTCAATCAGAATACGTCCTTGATCAACGTCATACAATCGAAACAAAAGTTTGAGCATGGTGCTTTTCCCGCCTCCTGTCTGCCCAACTAGTGCGATGGTGCTGCCTGGACTTGCTCGAAATGTGGTGTTTCTCGTCACGCTCCGCTGGCCATCGTAAGAGAACGATACGTTCTCGAACTCGACAGCACCTCCAAGGAACTTGAAGGCCATTGCATCAGCGGCATCCTGGGTCCGTGGTATTTTTTCCATCAAAACCAACAGTTTTTCGGTGTTGACCAGTTTCTGAGTAAATCGAGAGAGTTCGTTTGCGAGGATTGTCAAAGGGCCCATTAATTGGGTCCAGTAGGTGATTAACACGACAAAATCGCCAACTTTGTGCTGTCCATGCCCTATCTGCACGGCGCCTAAGCCACAGGCCACTAGAAAAGTGATGGTCGGGATGATATGGCGAAGTCCTCGGGTGCAACACTCATAGAACCACCAGAGCAAGTTCTTAGCCATAGTCATGTTGCTCTTGTCCCGATATCGTTGCATTTCGTACGGAATGCGTCCAAATTGGCTCACAGTTGCCCAATTGACCGTCGACTCGGTCATCTGGTAATATTCATCATGAAATGCATCGATCCAGTCTCGACGCAACGCTCTCTTCTGCTGAAGAGCCTGGAATGTCAACCAGTAGAACAGGACGATGGTAATAGTGACGACGAAGAGCATGTACGGGCCAAAGAGATACGTAAGGACAACCGCCGCTGAAATCAGGTCGATCAGTGTTGGGAAAAACTCAAAGACGCAGTCATGGAGCAGGCCAATGACATCTCGGCCCTGATTCATGGTGGTCAAGACGACAGCAGTCCGTTTAGAGTCATGGAAGTCCGCTGAAAGATTCATGATATGATCGTAAGAAGTCCGGTTCAGGGTAAGGGCCATGTCGGAAGTGACGCGGTACGAGAACCAGGTCTCGAGTAATCGAAAGCCCGCGTGGGAGAGAAGCAGATAGAGAAAGCCGTACCAAATAATTTGTGGCCATGGTATTCCATCTCCGAGGCCATCGACAACGGCACCCAAGGCCAGAGGAACAGCAATGGTGACAACTCTCGTCAAGGCGCTGCAGACGCACATACCAGCCAGATATCCTTTCAGTATTGGGGACCGTGGGTACATGTAAGGCACAAATACTTTGAAGGACGCAAGGTACTGTAGTGCAGCCCGGCTCCGGACTTGTTGTCTATCGAGTTCTTCCTGATCCGGTGGTTTTACCGGAGCACTCGGATCTGGTTTCGCGGAGCCGGTCTCGACTCCCAACAACGGCTGGGTCTCATCTGACGTTCCTTGATCTCTTTCCTGTTGAATGAGGTCGTAGACAAGACCACATCCAAATAGGATTGTCGCAAGTCCAAGCTGGGCTCCTTGCACAGCGAGTGATGCAAGACCCAGCCCGCTCTCAGATGAGGGCTGGGCCAACTGGAGGGCGAAAACGACACCTTGACAGATGGTAAGGACAGCCCAGGCGCCATATTGAGGGTAGGAGACGGTGTTTGAAGCGCTGATGGCGCCCAGAAGTAGTATGACCCAGACCAAAAACAAGAAGAGTGCGTACACGACTTGAGGGTCGTCAGTGGAGTACGGGTCGGATCTGCTTGCTTCGATGAGTGTTTGTCCAGCAGACAGCAGGACAGCAAGAGAAGAAGCCCCGAGAATCCCTCCGCGAAGGACTCGATTAGTAGGTGGAGGAGAGGCGGAGGTGGCGGCAAGACAGACAGCGATATTGGCGACAGCATAGAAGACCAAAGTCAGGCCGACCCCGAGGACTTGAAACGCTTTCAATGTCAAGCCCTGGTCCAAGGAAGAATGAGACGACATGTTCAAATCTGCTCTGTTCGCTGTAAATTTGGTATGTGAGGATACTTGAGAGCGTCTATGAGGTCAAAAGAAGAAGAAAGGAGAGAGGTGAGGTGAATCGAGGCCCAGACGACGGACTGTTGGGGGCTGCTGCTGCCTGGAGTCTGGCAGTTCGTTGTTGCTGGTCAGGCCCAACTTTGGCAGGCTGCTGCGACCAACGACACTAGTCACGGCAGGAGGGACGAGGCACTGGCAGTGGATAGCGCAGGCAGAAGCAAGGGCGCAGAGGTGGGAGAGAGGTGGCATGCCTTGTAAGTTGTCTGCTCGCATTTCGAGCGAGCCGGGGAATTTGTAGCAGGTGAGCAGGTGAGCAGGCAGGCAGGCAGGCAGGCAGTGAGTCAGTCAAGAGACACTTCGGTGAGATGGACGAAGAGGAGTCAGTTCCCTCAATCCATCCATCCATTCTTCCTTCCTTCTTCTATTATTTTCTTCAGTCCCACTCCCATCCCACTCTGGCATGCCATACGCTGGGTATTACTACAAGCAGTTTTTTTGACGACTGTGCGTCTGCGCGTCAACTTCGTCGTACGAATCCCACCTCACTGAGACGACCAGAGCTTATGTCTCGCTTCTCGGAAACGCCGTCAAGTCAGAACATGTTCAGCTCGTCCCCGGACTCAGCAGCCCAAGCCTCTTCGCAAAACCCCTCTAGCCCGTCAGAAGCCCATCCAACGTGTCGCAACACCTGCTGGTAGCCGCGCTACGTGCGCCATCGCACCTCCAAGCTTCAACAAGGCGGATCACCGGTTTCGCGTCGCGGCAAATGTCAAACATCTGTTATCCCCGGCCCAAATGGAGGGTCTTGACGAGAGGCATCTGGACACTACCTGATTGCGCCGCTGGTTGCGCTCGTGCAAAGAACGGCCCAATGGCGACATTGGTGATTTCATGAAAGAGGCCACCGACCACAGTCTCCTGTAGATCCAGTCCAGTCTGTTTGAAATCAGGATAGGCGTTGAGTTCCAGCAACCACACATTGGCGTCTGCGTCGACCAAGAAGTCGACTCCAAAGATTTCAAAAGCGTTGGGCACCGTCTGAAAATGAACCATTTGTTCACGAGCCGCCGCTTCAAAGACCTCACCGGTTATCTCACAGATCTGGCGGAAAGTGTCCTCCTTCCAATTGGCTGACATGGCGGTCGTCTCTAGTGCCCAGAAGCGATGGACTGACGAGTGTTTGCTCGCTTCATCTTGGAAACAGGTATTTGTCAGATGCTGTGCTAGGTCCAGTACTTCATCATCGGTGTTGCTGCATGGTGGTGTGTACGTCTTTGCCGCAAACAAGGCCAGCATCTCCCTGCACACGTAAACCTTAAGGGAACCAATAGCCAGGACGTAAGCCCGGATGTGGAATTTTCGGTTGCCGTACGACTCAAGCAGCAAGGGAGGGCTGATGTATGGTTGGGCTATGAAGTGTCGCAGTTGTGATGTCATTGCCTTGCCGTCGAGAGAAAGACCCTGGTGCTCGCCCGTGTTATCGTCAGGCTCGTCGTCGTCATCACTGGAGTCTTCTTCCCACTCGTCAAAGATGGCCTGAAGCTCTTCCATACTGGAAAACAGCCTGATGCCATTACCACCGTCACTCATGCCAGGTTTCAGGATCCACCATTGCTTCTGTTCAGGCGACTCAACCTGGTCATTGTGTGACATACTCTCGTTCAAGTCCCAGGCGTCGACGAGCGCCTCGTCCAAGAACTCAGCATAGTCAAGCTCAAAGTGCACGCAAGGCTTGAAATGCTTAGCTAGAAGGCTCTCGGGGTGTTTGACAAGCCACGTCGAGACAGTGTTTGACAGGTAGTGCTTGCGAATCAGGGCTTTTCTAATGACATATGCACAAACAAGAGAAGTTTGAGGATGTTGCATTGCATGTTCGAAATCTAATGACTCATACCCCGTCAGTTGTAACACGCGGTCGTCAGGATGCCGCATGTCGCTCAGCGAAGAAATGAGTTTAATGGAGGTCTTCTCTAGAGATTGGAGGCCATTTAGAATCAAAGGTTGCACATAGGCATCTGGGTAGTCGATCAATGCATACAGTGGCAAGGGATCGTCGGATTTATTGCATGTTCCATCACTTGGGCTGGTATCGTTCCTGACAGGTTGGTTTCAGTCTAGTCCCCTGGCGTGAAAAGCTCCCAGTCTGCATATGAACTTACTCACAGCTTGATCTCGCCGGTATAGTGAGGCAAGTGCCAGAAGTTTGCCAGCAGCGGTGTAACCCTATTCATATCAGTTTGGATAGACACTTGGCTAGACGGTGTTGTCTTACGTGACGTTGCCTTGTAATATCTCCCAGCCGTCTCCCTTGCCGGCATCGAGCACCGACTTGCGTACGGCGCCAAAATTGGGCGACCACTTGAACTTGCGATGAACTCGTCTCTGAACCTGCTCACCAGCATCGCCGTTCACTTCGCCGCCCTCACGGATAATCTGCTCCTCAACGTTCGGGTCATTATCTTCTGTTTCCTCGGGCAGCTCCTCAAACGAGCTTCCACCAAGCCAGGTGTTCTGCAACATCTCGGTGTAGACAATCTTGGTGTCCTCGACACCCTTCTTCAAGGGAACATTGATGCTGTACAGGTGCACGTCGGCCGGCCACTCGGCGACTAGCTTCTCCATGAGCCGGGTACTCAGCTTCGATGCGGCGGAGATGATCTCCGGGTCATGTTCTCTGGAGTCAAAGGCGTACGACAGCGCAATACTTCTCTTTCCACTCATGGCTGCTTCCATGGCGCCGCCAATCGTTCCGCTGGAAAGTGCAAAGACGGCGGTGGTGTTGCGTCCGTAGTTGGGCCCGCTAATCACAAGATCAATCGGGGCCTGGTCCTTGAAGACATGATGCAGCCCTATCTGCGCACAGCTGGCTGGAGTGCCATCGATCAAGACCCACTCCTCACCGCCGTCGTTGAATGGGCGGGACGAAGTGACGCCGTCATCCTTGTGCAGCGTGCCCGGCCGGAAGTAGGTTGGGGTCAGGGTCTGGCCGACTATGTGGGCTTTTCCGATCCACGACCGCTGGACATGAGGTAAGACCACCGAGACCGTGTGGCCAGCGTCTTGGAGCGTGGCTATAAGTGAATGGACATATGGCGACGATTGATTAGACGGGGGACCGTCGTCATTCACGACCTAAGCCAGCCCAGAGTCAGCAAGCGGTAGAGGCGCCACCAGAAGAACCTTTCGGATACCCACAAGAATATGCATAGTCAAAGTTTAAAAGGAATCTATAACAAGGGGAGAGAGTGCGTGGCGACGTCAGAAATCTATTGGAAGAGAGAAAAGGTCGCGGGAAAGATTCAACGAAAACTTGAAGACATCGTCGAGTTCTATGATGATCTTGGCGCCTCACGCAATGGAAAATCTGCCTCGGAGCGATCTCGCAATCACCCCTGCAGACCTTGCCGCTTTTACAGCCACTCACCCTCCCTCTCACAGAGTCTCACATTCACACTCCCCCTTTATCCTGAATCACTCCACCGACTGCTCGGGGTTTTTTGGTGCTTATATAGTCTGTACAAACGCGTAAGAGGACCGAAACAGAGTTTGGGTAGAACAATACAAATATACATTAACTATTGTTCAATGATCATGACTGGTGTAGTACTAATAATCAATAGGAGTGCCATCTTGGCGGAGGGGTTGAAATGCGGGGTGTTCTAAACTTAGGGCCTAGTACTGTAAGTAGATGTCCACATCAAATTCTCAGCCTGATGAAACGAATTTCACCCCCTTATTGTACTATATGACGTCAATGGAACTTCACGGAACGTCTCCTGCGGACCTATATTTAGGCGTCTTGCCCCTATTTCATCAAATCACACGAATTTGAACCTCGCTATCAGCGGGTTACCAGAACCCCTACGCCCTTCATTGCCATAAACTCTTTTCCATATCGAGTGTAACGGATTTCAGCCGGTTCCATCAAGCATCCTTTATCGCCAATGTCCCCTGGGCATACTCGCTGTTAATATCATGCTGGCAAGGCTGAGCCTACCAGGCTTGTCCTTCGGCTTGCTATAATATGGACCATTTACCATGGAGGGACGACCTGGGCCGGCCCCGACCTACTGTGCCGTATCTGTTGGACGATAACGTCAATATCTGTAACGACTTGAATCAGTTCAGCACCTGGCCGGCATTGAGGGGCTGGGACCTCGATCCTAGCTTACCGCTAATTGATTCGGCACGGCGGTGTCAAGAATGGCTCTTCTTTGGATTCATTGGCGTCTTGTCTGAGCTTGTTGGATGGCCTTTCGATATTGCCCTCTTCGTGAGAGACTCAGCCCCTCTTAGATTCGTCGATTCAAACTGCTTCAGAGATATCCTGTCTTGTGCTCGACAGAGATTGCTCAAATCTGGGTCCCTCTCAGAAACCGGAGAGAGCCTACTCGTTGAACTGATTACTACATTGCGAACTTCACGAAACTGGATTGAGAGACTCTCTCGCCGCTGTGATGAAAGTGGTACTTCCTGCGACCCTTGGAGCTGTGATTTGTGCTCTGTGTCCTTGTCAACATTATTACTTTTCGATTGCTTCTGCGAAACGCTTGCTGAAGGGCTTGAAACGACATGTTCTGAACTAGAAACAGCACAACGCTTGATCGTTCCTCATCAGACGCTTTCACGCAGCTTAGGCGCAGGCCTGCGACTCATGGGCCGCTGTCCAACCGTTTTGAAGAGAACCAATCTATCCTCTCTGAACGCTTACCGACTTTTGGCCATTCCTGTCTGCAAAGTATTCTTGCACAACGGTTGTCATGACCGTTATTGCTCAGCTTTCAACATTGATCTCGCGACTTATGTTATGCAGCACACCACCTCGTGTGGTAATCAAGCATGCTCGATGATGCGCATTGATTGCACGAAATTACATCAATTGGTGCGGAACAATCGCCTGCCTTTGATCCATAGCAAGCTAGCCCGCAATGGTGTCCTTACAATCGAAGTCATTGATGGAACGTCGATGACTGACTATAGCACAATCTCTCACGTCTGGGCAGGTGGTCTGGGCAACTTTCGAGAAAATGCTCTGTATACATGCCAGCTCTACGAAATGCATCGCAATCTTGGTACAAGCAATGTCCTCGAGCACATCAAGACTAGTAGCAGTCAGTCAACATATTACTGGCTTGACTCGCTATGCATACCTGTGCTCGACGACTCTCTTAGAGTCCAAGCTATCAACAGCATGTCGCGTGTCTATGCCGGAGCAAAGTCTGTGTTAGTCATCGATCCTGAACTCCGAGACTTAAACGCTGCCGAGCTCGAGCTAAAAGAAATTGATCTTGCATTGCTCTGTTCGCCTTGGATGGCAAGGAGCTGGACTTTGCAAGAAGGTGCGCTTGCTGTCGACATCAAATTGAGATTTGCAGACACAATCTTCCCCTATGCAAGACTGGACCCCAAGAACAGCCTTTGTAGTCAGACTACAATTCAGGGTTTATGGAAGAGAGAGGTAGATCAAGTCGAGCCGAAGCCCATGTCGAAGTGGCTATCGCCCGATCCTCATTTGGATTTCCTGTTTGACACACGTCCAATGCCGCCACACGAGAAGTTCATCAAGGTTTGGAATGAACTTTGTCATCGGAGTTCCACGAAGTCTGAAGATATTGCTGCAATTTTCGCAGCTTTCACTGATTGCAGTGCAGAAGAGGTCTTGCGTCTGACAGGCTCTCAAAGAATGCATGCACTGCTCAGAACACAGTCTACTTTACCAACATCTATACTGTTCACTCCAATGGAGCCATCATCAAGGAAATGGTGTCCTAAGTTCCCGGTGTCAAAGGACGACTTCAACACGCTCAGCTTGGATATGGGCACATTCGATTTGACAGACTCATTCCATTTTCGACTGACGGAACTGCATAATGTAGGACTTCTGTTTTGTCATCAGCCCATACTGGTATGTGGCGAAATCGTCGTTCATGATAATCGAGAATCTTGGACTTACTACATCAAATTTGCCGATTCAAACTCCAAGGCTCAAGAAGAAACTGCTACCAATGTAGTTCTCTTACTGCCGAGTCCCACCAGTGGCGGATGGGTACCACACCGTGGCACTGGCGCTTCATGTATTGCTCTTCGTGACGATGATGAAGGTCTGCACGTGGAATATGCCAAAACCTTCAAATGGAGACGTGAAAGGTCGTTACTGTCACTTTCTAGCTCTCCAGCTCCGGATCAGACAGCTGAGCCACTCGAAGCTTCTCAGCATCAACCACGGACCGACGGCACTGGCATGGTCAACAAATCCAGAACATTTTGGGTATTTAGTCCCATATCATCTTCTGATATTCATCATCGTCACCCTCTGGTCATTGACATTGGTAAGTGTCCAGCCAGGACAAATCAACACTTGTACTAATTCCCTTACCAGGAATGGCGGACTGGCCATCTCTGACCTGGTCTCGCTCCAAATTCTTCCCTTTCATGGAAACCAGTATCCAACTTGCCCAAGCACTAAACATGTTCCTACCACTAGCATTGGTAATGTGTATGTTGAATATCTTTCTAACAATTTGTTACGCACTCGAAGCAGGGCTCCTCAGTGGCGCCAAATCGTGCATCAAGACGATCTTGTCCGGCGCTCTCGTCATCCTCATTCGACTCTGCCTTGCTGATCTCGAACACAAATACATTCACAGAACTGTCAACAGACAGCTGCAACGAAAGTGGGCTTCGAGCTTCGATACATTCGAGCCCACGGAACGCACAGGCTCGGTCAACACGGTGCTCCCAACAAAAGGGAGGGAAACGATTCTCTTGTGCTCGATCTACGCCATTTTCTTTATCGCTGCACTTGCCTTCATAGTGAAAGATGTCGTCGCCACGGCCTCTTGTGTCGACCCTAAAATTTACGGGTATATTGGCTCCATAATAATGGGCCTGGTGAGCGTGCTATGGTTCAACCTATGTGGAGATGAAAGGAAATCATTTCCTATGATTAATCAATTCTTTAAGTCGATATTCTTCGAATTTCTTCTGCGCGTCACGGTTATCGCCGCCTTTTGGGTCCATTCCCGCTGGCTAAATGGCTCGCCAAATTCATCGTCTCGAGCAGATCCCACTGAAATCAGACACGGCCGACACAGGAGAGCACTGGCCGGCGTCCGCTCGCTATGGCTTCTTCTTTGTCTGATGATTCTTGGAGGTTCGCTGATAGTATTCCTAATATTACTATTTGTTGAAGGGACAGCGTCTGAGGGTGGTACTAAGAACTTACCCTTCTTCAGCATCCCGCTGCTGCTGTCAGTAGTACTTTTTTTTGGCTATCGCGCACTACGGGCGAGGCTCTCTAATCGGAACCCTCTAGAGGCCTTTGACCTTGGTTGGAATCCCAGGGATAGCGTTGCCAGGTGGATGCCGAGGTATGTGCAAAGAGCGGCTGGTGGTGAGATAAGGCTTGAATAAAACACTGGAGAAGAGTGGAATGGAGATCGTTGGTGAGAACAGTTCGTTGTGAGATGTCAAGGGGTGATATGGATTCATTTCCCGGATCCAGATCGATCAGCTCATGAATGATGAAGTATAAAGAGGGTATTATTGGCGCCTCACGCAATGGAAAATCTGCCTACGAGCTTGCTTGCAACCACCCCTACCTTGCCGCTTTGAAAACCACTCACCCTCTCTCCCACCCTCGCACTCACCTCGCCCATCTTCTAACACAACAAGAATGGATACCGGGGCATATTGACATCATTCCTTCTCTAGCCGGACTATCGTGTGCGTCATCGTCCAGCTTCTTCTTCAATTGCTTCGTGAGGTGCCGAATGTGGTGGGATTGGCCCAAGAGAGATACAGGCTAGAGAGATATAAGAAAAGAGCGTCAGTCTCTGTAAGTGAAGTGAGTGCAAACTCGGCAAAGGACCGTGCTTCGATATATTGGCGCGGTGGATGAGGCTTCCCGTGCACGGGTGTTGAGGCGGAGGGCCACCTAGAATGTCTAGCTAATTCCATCAGGACCTACCACATCATTGACCGGAACCCTCCAGCCTCGGTCCTCATCCTTTGTCTGCTGTCGATAGATCAGTCTAACCGTCGTCAAATGATTTATATTCCTGGCAGTCGTTCCTCCTCAAACCTTCTTTTCCACCGCCCCTTCTCACTGTATGTGATTTTTGATCCGTCATTGAGGACTGGGCATATGTACATGGAGGCCCACCGTATTTCGGGAGTCACAGACAGAGCCTCGTCCGCTTTCCGGCTCCATAATGCTGACGCAATTGAAAGCCTTTCGCTGGTCCCTTGCCCTCGCCATTCCTTTATCTTTTGTTCAACGTTCATCAACATACGGGGTCACCCACGGCCCTTCATTTCAGCCCGATGTTGTTCTGAGAGTATCATACGCCGACATTCTTCATGACTGCCAAAAACGGAGATCTGTAGTTGTCAATGGAACAGCTCCCGGACCACAAATACGATTGAAAGGCGGGCAGACAACCTGGATCCGAGTCTATAATGACATGGCCGAAGATAACTTGACAATGGTCCGTCAATTGCGAGCTCTACCACGCAGCTGGTGGCTAACATACTCTAGCATTGGCACGGGCTGACACAGGCGGTCGCACCTTTCTCAGATGGATCGCCCCAAGCCAGCCAGTGGCCCATTCCGCCACTCCACTTTTTCGATTATGAAGTACACCCCGAGGCTGAAGACGCCGGGACTTATTTTTACCACTCGCACGTTGGTTTTCAAGCAGGCACATGCAGCGGCTCCCTGGTGGTGGACGATGCCAGCCCACCTCCATATCACTATGACGAAGAGAGAGAACTTTTTTTGAGCGACTTTTTCAATCGGTCGGACCAAAAAATCACCGAAGGTCTGTTGGCAAATCCGTTTATTTGGAGTGGGGAACCTGCCAGTCTGCTTGTCAATGGCGCCAGTGGCACTGCATCGAATATGACAGCCTCACGTGGACCAGCTCAGCTTCTGGTAGAACCTGACATGACATACCGCATCCGAATCATCGGTGGTACATCCATCTCGTTTATATCCTTCGCCGTTGAAGGCCATCCTGCTCTGGAAATCATCGAAGCAGATGGTTGCTACACTTGTAACTATACCACGAACTACATGCAAATCGGGCCCGGTCAACGATTCAGCGTCCTTCTCAAAACCAAATCCAGCCAAGAGTTGCAAGAATTGGGTAAAACGAGCTTTTGGATACAGTTTGAAAATCGGGAAAGACCGTCCTCGCTCCTTTCCTACGCCGTGCTGTCCTATTCCGCTCAAGGCCAAAATCTCCCTCTGCCGTCTACACCTCCTTTAACACTACCAGAAAGAACATACGATTTTCTAGAGTATGCCCTCCAGCCGCTCAACCCGGATCCGTCCTTTCCAACTATAGAACAGATTACTCGCCGCGTCTACATCACAGTTCAGCAACTCCTCAATGGCTCGATCTCTTGGGAATCTAACGGCCTCATCTGGAGAGAGGATCGTGTGCATACGCCATATCTGGTTGACATCTATCTTCGAGGCCAAGCCGCGATTCCCGATTTCGAAGCAGCTATCGGTAATGGTGGGTGGGATCCTACGACGTTAGCTTTTCCAGTTAAAATTGGTGAAGTTCTCGAGATAATTTGGCTGAATGACAATGGTCCCAGTGGTGGCTGGGACGTGCATCCTTTCCATGCTCATGGTGGTCATTACTGGGATATTGGAAGTGGGAACGGGACTTACGATTTCGAAGCAAACGAAAAAAAGCTTCAAGATTTTCACCCAATGAAGCGCGACACGACAATGCTGTACAGATATGCGAGCAATGGAATCCCGGAGACAACAGCTGGCTGGCGTGCCTGGAGATTGAGAGCCGAAGATGCAGGAGTATGGATGATTCATTGCCATATATTGCAACATATGATTATGGGTGAGCTGCTACAAACCCATTGGAACCACAATGGTATGTATGTATGCGCTGACAATTTACTAGGGATGCAAACTGCTTGGGTGTTTGGTGATGCTGAAAGCATTACACAGAAGCTTCCTGTGCCTAATGTAACGCAATACTTGACCTATGGGGGAGATGTCTATGGGAATGACCAGAGACCACCTGTTGTGAATCATTACTTTAAAGATGAAGTCCAGAACGAGGGGGGCGGAATCTAGAGCTTCACAAGAGGATGGAATGAAAACATTCTTCCGATAAAAAAAAAGTAGATACAAGTAGGTCTGGGTGAGAGATGTATAACCTACGAAGTTCGAGGCATAGGCGAGGCCTTTTGCCAACCCTACAAACCGAGTCGAAGCCTGGAGAGCTTGGAACCATAGGGAAGTCGTGCCCAAAGATTCCATAAGTCGACTAACTATTCCGAGTATCTAAAGGACTACGTGAAGCATCGGGTAGCTATTCAAGAGTAGTGTTTTCCCGATTTGATTC
Organism: Exophiala calicioides; assembly: GCA_001599795.1. Classification (NCBI taxonomy): domain Eukaryota; kingdom Fungi; phylum Ascomycota; class Eurotiomycetes; order Chaetothyriales; family Herpotrichiellaceae; genus Exophiala; species Exophiala calicioides. The sequence goes on from BCHZ01000003.1 coordinate 3,878,267, forward strand.
CTCGCTGGTATCCAAGAACTAGCTGGCCAAAGACAGGGGAAACGTCTTCGCATTTGGGTTTGTTTTACTACCAACCTCAATTGGATCGTATGGCAAAAGTCTCGCTGGTATCTTAATACAACCGATGTGGCAAGCTGCCGAACTTGAAGGTTACGTATCGACGTTGGTCTTTCACTGTCTCTGTAGCGAAGCCGCTAAGCAAAAAGTCCCCCAAGGTGGGTCGCGCTACTACTAGTAGTATTATTATGCCCCAGACGCTGCGCCTTGCCCTGCTTCCTGGACGGTCGCTAGTACAATAAATCAGGGTTTACTTCCTCTTCCACATACACCATTCTTACTGCAACGATGGACGCCCGAAGACACCAGCCCCGACAGCGTTTGCGCTCGCGCTCGCGCTCCCCTCAAGAGGCCAAACGGTCGCGCCATCGATCACGATCCCCTCGGAAACCCCACCACCGATCCACCGTCCGCACTGCGGCGCCAGTCACGTTGCCATTGGGAGCCAGAGAGATCTCGCGGCGCCATCTCGAATCACACCGCCCTATGCTCGCACTGTACCTGGACATACAAAAGCAAATAGACATGGACAGTCTTGGTGAAGACGAGGTCAAGGGCAGATGGAAGAGCTTTATGGGCAAATGGTAAGGCGGGGTTCCTTCGAGATTAATACTGCCGCAAGGTCGGAGGATGATGTCGCTGACATAGCAGGAACCGTGGAGAGCTGGCAGAGGGCTGGTATGACCCCAAAACCCTCGACAAGGCCAGAGCGTCAGCCGAGGCTTCGGCAGGCGCCAGGGACGACGACGGGCCCGGTGGAGATCAAGACGGAGGTTCAGAAGAGGAGGCTGACTATGGGCCTGCCCCTCCGAGCCATTTAGCAGCAGCCACAGGACCCGACGGGTCTGGTAGGTTCCAGGGTCAAGGCGTGTCGATTCCATCCATCCAGGATTTACGGGCGCGAGACGAACAGGCCGAGGAAGATGCCGTTTCGACTCAAGAAAGGTATAGAGGAGACATACGCAAGGAGAGGAGACTAGACCGGACACTCCAGAAGGAACGCCTTGACGAAATAGCGCCTCGGGCAGAACCTGGCACCCGCGAGCGTCAGTTGGAGAAGAAGAGGGAACTGACCGCCTCGAACAGCACTTTTGCGGCTGCCAAGGAGGTCGGCGATGTCGATCTTCGCGATGAGGAAGTCATGGGCGATCAAGACAGCCTAGGCGAGCTCAAAAAGATGAAAAAAGAAAACGAACGCCGAAAGACCGAAAGAGAAGTCCGAAAGGAAGAAGCTCTACGGGCGAGGCGGGCAGAAAGAGAGGTTCGTCTGGTCGGGATGAAGGAGAAGGAAGACCGCACCATGGCCATGTTCAAGGAGATTGCAAAAGCAAGGTTTGGTGGCGGAACAGAATGATGCTTCCCAAAGAAAATCCATTGTATTACAAAATTTAACTCGCTGTAAGAGCGGCCACGGCCTCAGCACCGTCGGGCTGGGGTGTGTTGGAACCATTGGGCGCCCCAGTCGCGGGGGCGGCAGCGCTGAGCTCCTTTGCCTTGTTCGCGGCGGCCATCTGCCACGCTGGAATGGTGGCCGCTTTGCTGCCCGTCGAAGCAAACGGCGCCGCCGGTGCAGGCCTTGTGGTGGTCGATGTCGTAGGCACCGATGACGACGAAGGATACTGGGATGAAGGGTTTGTGAAGGATGGGGTCACACGTGGTGGATTGACGGCCGCGCTGCCGGAGCCGGAGCCGGTGACGGCACTAGGTGCGGGCTCAGAAGCAGAAGTCGATGCAGGGCTCGGTGCAGAGGGGAACGTGCCAGGCTGTGTGCGTGGGATCCCCTGACCAGCAGCCCCGAAGTTGTTGGAGCCCCCAATGCGATTGCCCATCAATAGCTTCAAGCTACCCAATTCGGTGCCCAATTCTTTCAGCTGTCTTTCGCTCGCCTCTCTCACACTGTCAATTGATCTCGGCAAACTGTCCTTCATGTTCTTGATCTCGGCCTCGATACGTCGCGAGTCATCTTCACGTCTCATATTCGCCGCCTTTAATTCACTGACGATGGTTTCAATGTCGGTGATGGCGGTGTCTAGCCGCTGTGTGCGGGCTTCTTCTGCCTCTTTCAATGCGGCGGTGTCAAGCGATAGTGTGTCGAGTAGGGCAAAGGCCTTGTTGAACTGCTCGTCGATGGCGGCTTTATCTTGCTCGAGTTGTGGGGGGGTCGGTGGTGCGATCAAGGGCTTGACGTATCTCTGCGCAAGGGTGTATAAGCCGTAGCTGGCACCACCTACGACGGTGGCTACAATAAACCAGTCCCGCCAGTCTCTACGCGGAGGCTCGGGCGGAGGGGCCGGTGGCCACTCGCCATAAGGGTTGAAGGGGTATGGATATCGAGGACCCGGCGGACCTCGGGGTTGTTGAGAAGGCGGATAGTATGGTGGTCCTTGCGAAGGAGGGTACTGTTGAGCAGGGTCGCCGCCAGCTCTGGCAAGAGATAGGTCGACTTCTTCTTGCGTCAGATTCTTGGATTTCAGGAACTCAATCCTTTTTTCCAGGGGGGAAGCTGCGACCGAAGGGTCTTGCAGGAAGGCGACTGCGGACGTGACGACGTCTTCGCGAGGTGCCATAGTCGGCAGTGTGGGGTCGACCCGGCTTCAAGGCATTCAATTCAATATCGCTGCTATTCGACAGAGGCTTGCGTCGCGCCGGATGTGCCCTCGCTGATGAGGCAGAGGTTGGAAGAAGGAGGTGGATGAAGGTTGATGAGAGATGAAAGTCGAGCATCCAGCCACTGGATTGATTATTCGATGCTGGGCCTCGAGGCTTCTCTGGAGCGAACCAAGCCGAGGTATAAAGTCACGTGTAGAACGTTCGTCTTGGCATATCACGTGTCATATCACGTGGCATATCACGGGGTAAATCACGTGCCGTGTCCAACTCCATATCACGTGAGCCGATGAGTCAGCCATGCCCGTCGCTGTGGTGATGTGCTGCGGCGCGTCTGTTGTTGACCTCCTGTCCTCTTCGGTTCCATCTCATTGCGTCCATCCATGTTCCGCAGGCTCCACCACTCTGACCGCAGACACTGGCATTGCGCAGTCAGTACTCCGTACCATACTCCATATCGCATCACTTCGCTCTGAGATCTTTCCTGCAACTCAACACCCTCTACTGTCGCCCCGGCCTCGATTTCCACGCATCGAGCGTTCCGCAGACACCATGTCGCAACCCACCGGTTTGTTCAGCGTGCGCCGCCCTCGCGAAACCCTGGGCAATATTCAGAACTACTCCAATATCCCACAACCTGCCTCTGCCGTCAAGCGCATGTCCTCAAGCAACGAGTTACGCAATGCTCCCTATACCGCTTCCCATGCCCGATCGACCTCAATCAACCAGACCATTCAGCGCCCGGCGCAACCTGTGTTCCAGCGCTCCTCGTCTGGTGGCAACCTGGCCGACATGGGAATGTCGACAGCCCGCCGCTCCGTCTCAAACAACATCTTCGTCAACTCGAACACCGGTCGACAAAGTCTAGCCCCAAACCAGCTCTTTGGGTCCCAAACGCCTGCATCCCATACGCTACAGCGCCGGAGCAGCGTCTTCTCCCGGCCCTCTGGGCATGGTCCGGTTGCACATCAATCTTTCTTCTCGCAGCCTCCAGTTCCGGCTGGCGCGCCGAAAGATCCCAGGCCACTGAGGGACTCGTCGTATAGAGCACGCTTGAGTCAAGAACTGTTAGACTATTTGACGCAAAACAACTTTGAGCTGGAGATGAAGCACTCATTGACCCAAAATGCGGTTAAATCGCCCACCCAGAAAGATTTTACTTTTATGTTCCAATGGTTATACCGCCGCATCGACCCTGGATATAAGTTTCAAAAGAGCATCGAAACGGAGGTGCCACCTATCATGAAGCAATTGAGATATCCATATGAGCGAGACATTACAAAGTCACATCTGGTTGCAGTTGGAGGTCAGAATTGGCCACGATTTCTTGGATTACTTCACTGGATTATGCAGCTAGCCCAGATGCTGGACAATTTTACCCGAGGCGCCTATGATGATGCGTGTGCGGAAGCCGGTGTCGATATTGCCAACAACCGAGTCGTTTTCCGGTTTCTTTTTGGAGCCTACCAAGATTGGCTCCAAATGGGGCCTGAGGATGACGAGGAGAGCGAAGACGCCGCATTGCAACCACACATTCAAGCCATGGCCGACGAGTTTGAACGAATCAACGCCAAACACGCTGAAGAGCTGAAGCTCTATGAGGCCGAGTATGAAGCCTTGAAGGCCCAACTCGACGAGTTTGAACGGAACGCCCCTGACGTTGCCAAACTGGACAAGCATTTCAAAATCCTCGAAGATGACAAGAAGAAGTTTGAAGAATACAACGCCAATGTCCGGGCCAAGATTGAGAAGTACGATTCACGGATCAAGATTCTAGAATCTGAAGTCGAGAAAACAGAGGCGGATCTGCAGGTGGTCGAGCAGGAACGCCAGGGTTTGCAGCAGTCCGTAGACCGACAAGGCCTCAACATCCAGGACATCGACCGGATGAACACTGAGCGCGAAAGGTTGACCAAGAGTCACGAAGATGCGCTGGCCACCTTGGATGAGGTGAACAAGATTGTGCTGGAAAAAGAGGCCGAGGCTGCGCGAAAGCTAGAAGAGCTCGAGGCCATCGTCAAGCGATACAACTCCCTCGGCTACCAGATGTCGTTGATCCCTTCGACAGCAGTCAACGCTAAGGGCGCCGACTATGAACTGTCCCTCAACATCTCCGACAACACCTTCTCCTCGTCACAAACCCGACGACACGGGTCACCTGAATCCGACCGCCTCCTGGCCGACAGCAACGTGGGCTATTCACCGGTCCACCTCCTGAACCTGGATCTTCGCGGGGCGGTCCGCAACGCATTCGTCGGTCTTCGCAAGGAGATCAACGAGCGGCGCAAGGCGGCGGCAGACGCGGACCTGAACGCGCGAGACTTCCTGGACAACATCTCCGAGGCGCTGCACGAAAAGAACACGGAGATCGACAATCTCAACTACCGGGTCAACGAAGCCAATCGACTGTACAACAGCCTCAAGGAGAGCAACAACACGACGCATACGCAGCAGACCAGCGCGATCGAGAAGCTCGAGAAAGAGCTGGCGCGGATGAGGGAAGGACTGGAGCGCGGCGTGGTGGAGCTCGAGCAGCGGGAGATGGAGGTCGGCGTCTCGTGGGAGTCGATGCGTGAGGAGGCGGCCCGCGTACGCGAGGAGCTACACTCGGGCATCGAGCGCTGTCTGGAGGACGTCATTCGCTTCAAGGTCCACGTCCAGAAGGGCCTCGAGGAGTTTGAAGGCTGGGTCGGCGAGGAGGTTGAGGTCGAGCTGTTGGGGGACGGCATGGAGGATATGGCGCTGGGAGAGGAAGGGGGTCGTCATGACGATGCGAGCATCGATGGAGACGGCGTGGACATGTTCTAATGGAGCCGAGGTTTGGTCCACTACATACCTAGCCTTGCATAAGTAGATGGTCTTTTTGAGTCATGATGTGATGAATTGAATGGGTTTGGGCGTTTTCAACGTTCGGGGTTGGTCATGAACAAACTACAGGCTTTCGCGGTAATGCGGTCGGTAACACATATATTTGATACAACAGATATGGTTGTCGTTCATTTATTCGTTTGTACGTTCCTTGCTTCACAGAGTAGAGGCTGTACATACAACCATACTTGTAAGTTGTAGCTGACTTGTGCGGTGGAATGTATTCGCGGGTCATGTGTTTTTCTAACACGCTATGCAGTCGTCGATATCCAGATATCAAATCAAGTTTTGACTTTTTCGGAGACGAGGCTGAGAAACCCCCATTTCCAAGCAACGACCGAGGTCCATCACGACTTGACTTGACTTATGTCAGCCCACTACATAGCGCAGCCAGCCAACCCTCGAAAATTTAAGAGAAAGGACATTCGTTGGATGCCGAATGTTTTCATAGTCAAGGTTTCCTTTGATTGATCGGTCGATTTTGTTCATCTCCTCATAAAAGTCTCACGTCCTGCGGCTGGCATGGCTGGGACTCGCCCTACCACCGCCGATGATGATACATAACATCGTGACAATCAATACTCTGTCCTACCCACGTAGGGGGGGGGGGAGAGAGAGCGAGGCCAGAACCCATTTCATCTCCGGTCCCGCGCCTCCCATTCATTTAGTTCCCAAATCGAAACCGGTCAGTCAATCAATGCCCAATGCGTGCTCCCAATGCAACAGAGAAAGAAGAGGAAAAACACCACGTCAACACAGTCCTGCACCCACAAGGTCTCCCCCCCCCGGCCCGGGCCACCTGCAAGGGAAGAGATTTCAAGCGCCGACCCTGACCTCCCCTCCCTCGGCACCCCCCTCGGCACCCCCCTGATCCGGCACGGCGCCCTCCTCGGGGAGATTCTCAATCTGCCTGAGCAGAAAGCTCTTCTCGTCAAGAAACTGATCGTCATCCGTCCTGCCCTCGAGGAAACCGGGCAAAAACCTCAGTAGCCGGCCGCGATTCTTGACCAGGATGCGCTTGACCTCGTCGCTCTTGTTAGGGTTCGCGACGAAGACCTTGAAGACGTGGAAGGCCTCGTACTGGACCATCTTGCGGTCGTCTTTGAGCAGGTTCATGGTCAGCTTCAGGTTCTCGCCGCTCGCGACGTACTGCGTCATGATGATGTAGTTGGCGCGGTCCAGGAGGAGCTCGCCCAGGAGTTTTATCGACTGCCGTTTCGTCACGTACGAGGCCGAGAGGAGGAGTGTCGGGTTGTAGAACTGGGCAAAGAAGAGTGTATAGTTGGTCGCCAGGTATTGCGACACGAGGGATTTGTGCTTGGTTAGAATGTCCTGTACCAACACATTGTCAGTGTACTGCCGCCGAGTCTCTCTCAAACCCATACAAATGTACTCTCGCGCAGGACATACCCTAAAAGTCGTAAAAGCATCGGCAGAGACTTCGAAACTGCCCTTGTTGATCCAGGTGAAGAAATTCCAAAACAGGCCCTTGCCACTCTGCTTGCGGCTGACATCCACCTCTTTGAGTTGCACCGCCTTTTCTCCCGGCTGCGACTCGTCGTACAGGATCACTGCGGCAATGGTGTCATATTGCAGCGCCTGCCTCAGGATTGTCCCGCAGGGCATGGCACTCGCGGGGTATTCATATCCGCGGCACAGTTCGACGATGATCTCGGGCCGCTGCATGACGAGGTAGGAGATGGCCGAGGGCTCGGCGGACGAGGGAGCGGTGTTGGCGGGCTTGAAGCGCAGGATGTGGGAGAAGATGATCTGGGCATCCTTCCGGGCCTCAAAGGGCAATAGCCGGATGGATTTGGCGAGTTCGTAGAGGATGTCTTCTTGGATGATGCAGTGGACTAGTTGGTGCACCTGTTCGGGGCTGCATTCGACTTCTGTTGGTCCGCATACGTCCTCTGGTTAGAGTCTGTGGACAGGAGCGAGGGAGGAAGTGAGAAGCGGCATGGCAGACCTGGTGTGCCCTGGACAATCAGTTTCATCTGGGCCATGTGTTTGGCGACATCTTCTTCGACCTGCACCGTGTACCGTCAGTCCGACTGCCGTCCCATACCTCCAGCGGCCTGCTAGACCAGAAGTGTTCGCACCTTGGGGTTGGGCACGCTTGTCTCGGACAGTTTGCCCAGGAGATCTTTCAATGAACGGGCAATCTCAGCGGGCTGTTTCTGCCGGCCTCTTCCTCCGAACAAGAAGGCCATGGTGGCCGAAGGGTCTGTCTGTCCAAGGCGGGGTCTGGAAGATGTAGTGGGGGGTGCAGGCAGGCAGGACAGGTCGGTTGGTTCGTTGAACGGTACTGGTAGTTGACATGTTATGTATGGTACAGAATGTGGAACCTGGTAAGATGGTAAGATGGAGTTCGTTCCCTGGTGGAGCCCTGCAGCAGTGCAGCCATGGGGGCGACAAAGCGCAGTTTGGCGTTGGTGGCAAGCGTCGTGTTTTGCTGCTGGTTGATTGGGCAACAATCAATTATCAAGTGACACGTCCAGAGCACGGATGCTGGGTATCATATTACCCAGTATGAATGGATTTTATTAATATTAATATTAATAACTCTTCTTTCGATTCCCACGCCCAACGAAAGTATACTAAGTACATGCAGCAGGTAACTTCATCGCCGCTGACTGCAATCCTTGTTCTCTGGTCGTCCCGTTGCAATGTCTCTGTGTCTCTGAGGAGAGCCGGTGGAGTCCTACTATTTCCCCTTCCCTGGCTTAATGGAGCGAGTTGGCACAGCATCCGGTACGGCAATGTCCGTATAGATTTGCTGAAGCGGCATCCACAGTCGCGTCGATAGTGGTGTGGAGGGCCACGGTGTTTGGACAACAGCAATAAGTCTAACGATGTTTGCATCAGTCCTGTCTCTCTTCAATACGAGCACGCGTGGAACGTACATCGGGATAACGGTTACAGCAATCGGAATTATGGTAACAGAGCGTGCCAGTGTCTTCGGGCAGGATCCAGCAGGGCTTGACGTCTCTGTTGCCCATGGCACCTGAGTCCATGGCATTGTCGATGTCAACGGGGCCGGCGGAGGCTTGGGTAGCAACGAGGGCGAGGAGAACAAGGGCCGAGACGAGCTTGGGAAGAGACATCGTGGGGTTGGAGGTTGTTGTTGCTGTTGTTGTGGTGGTCACTGGGGTTTGGAGAGAATCCTGGCGGCTTCAGCCTGGCGAAGCGATGTTGCGTCGTAGGCTGTCTGTTTACTGGGTAGGGGAAGAGGGCGAAGCGAAATGGGTGCAAAGAGAGAATCAAATGGCATTCCTGCCCAGGAAGATGACGGAGAGTACTGAGACTGCCATCTTTGTCACTTCCTCTTGATAGAAATCCAAGAGAGTCGCTTCCTCAGCATCCCTCATGACCATGACCGTGCCATCCGTTCTCGTCACTTCCTCGTCGTGGTGAGATGAATAGGCTCGAGTGAAAACAGCAGCAACAGTAAAGGGAGAGCGATGACAAGACCTGTCTGCCGTGAAGATAACAAGTCCAGCTTCTAAGAATTCCACCGTTGCGCATCAATAGAGACAGGGGCTCCAAACACTACAAGGTTGTAGGATTCAAAAATCCATCCCCTCCGTCAGAGACAACACCACGCCAACCCAGCTTGTGTGTGATCCTGTCTCCCAACAGTTTTAAACCAGCTAATTCCTTACTTCTGCCTACCTTCTACCGCTTCTTGACCTGCGCCGCTTCATCGGGAATTGCCGTACTCTGTCCTATCGCGTCGGGCTCCTCCGACATCGGAGTTTTCGGTCCGGAGAGCGTCTCGTAATCCAACTCGGTGGCCATCTGCTCCACCATGCTGGCTTTCCGTTTGCTGCCTTGGCCTTCTCGCTCGCGCTTGAATTCGTCGTGAGGCTTCCCATCGAACCGCTTGCGCACCGTCTCAATCATCTTGCCGAACCAGTAGAAGTTCAGGGAGTTGAGGACCAGATTGCACGTCAGGTACACCCCTGCTAGCCAGACTGGGATGGCTTCGGTATGCGCCCCGACGAACTTCATCACCTCGGATTGAGCGACGATGCAGCTGGCATCCCCGAGGCACAGCTGACCATCTCTGGGGACGAAAATGGACGAATGCGAGGATTCGTGTATTTCCCGGAGTAGTGGCCCCGTCGTTTTTAAATGCATCGTGTGCCACACATCCTGGTACACGCGGAGAGATTGGTAGGTGCCCCAAACCAAGCGGCAGCCGAAGAAGGCCCCCAGGAGTAGTATGCCATTGTACCACTGCAGTTTCGATCCCGTCATGTTGAGCTTGTCGCAGAACCAGTGGATGTTGAGGAAGGGCGACGACAGTTCGTATAGGATGAAGACAGGGCCGTAGTAGTTGGCAAAAGGTCTCTGGAAGGATGAATTAGCTCGAAAATGGAGTCAACCATACGGTCACGAGACTTACAAAGCCAAACGAGAAGACGGCCAGAGCAGTCACGGCGTGGGCCCAGATGCCGGGGCCAAAGATCTTGACAAAGCGAGTGCTGACCACGATGTCCCATACGAAGTAGCCCGTGGCCAGAGCCTGGATCAACCCCGAGGCGCCCGTATACCCGTATATGCGTTCGACAGCACTGTCGGCCATATGATAGCGCTCCTCGTCCACGAACATGACCCATAGCGCGAGCCCGTTGATCAGGCACGACTGCACCAGCGACACCACGTGGACATCCCAGTTGACCTGCGTGCGTCGCGCGAGGTGGGGATAGATGCTTGGGAAGAGATAGTTGGAGAGGATCGGGGAAACGAGCGATTGGATAGACTGGTAGAAGACGAAAGAGCCGATGACCTCGTGGATATGGTATGCGAGCGTTGGAAGGTAGAGAGCGTCACAGTAGGGTTTGGCTCGTTCAACGAGCCACGCAGGCGGCGGTGGGAAAGGGTCGATCATTGCAACCGTGCCCGTTGTCTTGTGAGAGCCTCGGAGGAAATATCAACGGGGGTTTAGGTAGGGACTAGGGACTTAGGAGGCGTTTGCAATCATGCAATCTTTCAAGTAGAGGAGTTGAGGGCAAGGAGAGGATAGGAGGATCTGGACGGTCCTGGATAGGCAGAGGACCCCGACGAGAGGGAAAGAAAGAATGACGCACAAAGGAAAGAGTCGTCAGTTAAGTCCAGGGAGCAGTGGCACAGTGGGGACTCAGCCCCTCGGCCCTCACGCCAACCAGCGTGCAGTCTGCGGTTTGTTGGGGCACATCCCCAACGCTAGACCCTACCTGCCCAGTACCAGTAGAGAGCAGCCAAGCGCCCGCTGTGCTTAGCGGCTTTAGGCCTCCTCGGCCATTGGTAGGTGCCCCTTTGGTGCCTACAGACGCAGCCCCTCGGCCCGTGCACGCCCGTGGCAGCCTTGCAGCCAGTGCTTGGGAACCTCGCGGGCAGTCGCTGGCAGCCTCACACACCAATGATGGTTTCGTACAGTACGTACGCACGCAGTATCTCGAGGTCATCAAAGTTCTCTGCCTAATCCATGTCTGCCTGGTACCGAGTATTCGTTGTTCCATTCCCCTCCCATCTGTCCTCACTTATCAATTCTCCCAGCCCGCTGAACGCTCATTCGCCAGACCCAACCAGAACCCCAAACGCCAGAATGCATCCGTTAATACTTATCATCCCAGTTCAAGTCCGCATATCCTGCGCCGTCATCTGAAAGTACTCCTGCGCCTCACCCACTCGTTCTTCCCCCGCTGTCAACGGCTCTGTTCCAATACCACTGTCACTACCGTGGTACTTGAGCCCTTGCTCGCCAATCAGAGGTGGCGGCTGGAGGTCAGAGAGCCCGTCCACGGCCATGGTCGGCGTGTCCAATCCGTGAAAGGTCGCGAGAGCCATCGAGGTGTTCTCGGCCCCGTGGACATGGTTGCTATCCGCTCGATCCTCATGCAACACGATCTGAGTTGCCTCTCCTGCCTCGTGTCGGTTGTAGTCGTCTTCCTCTTCCTCCTCCTCTTCCTCAATGCTGTCTGTCTGACCGTTGACTGTCCCGACGACGCTACTGGCATAGCTCGTTGATCGTCTGCTGCGCCCACTAAGCGAACTGCCAGTTCCGTAAGTCATACTGTCGGTGTACATCACGCTTGTGCCATAGCTGGTCCTTCTCTCGGTGCTGGTCTCGCTCTGTCCATCGTCGTCGCTGTGGTCGTGTTCAGCCGAATAGTTCTCTTTGTCCGCCACCGATGAAGACACTCCGTTCCAGCTGGCTTTGCGTCCGTTGAGGTAACTACTCGGGTTGCTCTTGACCGAATGGCTTCTCTTCAAGCTCACAAGTCCCGTCGGCTTTGGGATGGGTGCAAGGACCAGGGCCATCTCTGGCGTATTTCGCCCGCGGTTCCCTGTGACATGACTTGTGCTGAGAATTCTCCGGTCGGCAGTCGACGTTCGGGGAGTTGAGGTTGCCTTGACAGTCGGACCCAAAGGTTCTCTCTTCTTCAAAGCCATGCCCACTGCATTACCGATGGCGGAATTGGCACCCTTGACAGAAGGCCGACCGGTGACTGTGCTGGTAGTGCTGGGCACCCGCTTGAGGCTCATCGATGCATCACGGTCGGCTTTGGAAATCTTGGACTTGGTCGTGGGTCTTGGGGTCCTCGCCGACCGTGCTTGGTTGACAAGTCCTTCGAAGATCCGACGCTCTAAAGTCTCAGCCCGAGAGTTCATCTCACGCATTTCCTCTTGTCGGATGTGCAAGGCCGTCTCAAGCTTCGCCACATCTCGAGTCAGCTTCTTCGTTTGCCCACTCAGCTCGTCCTGCTCTCGCCTCAATAGCGCCATTGATTCGATAAGAGCGTTCTTTTGCTGGTTGAGCTCAACAATGTCCACCTCGACCTTTTCCTTCTGCGCCGTCCGCTTCTCGAGAGCAATTGCCGCCTCGGTCGCTTCGGCCGCCTTGGATTCATGATGTTCGGCCATCAGCCTTGCCTGGGTCGTAACCATGGCCGCGATTTCGCCGGCAGTTGCAATTACTTGTGCATGGATGTCGTCAAGCTTGGACATGTTGGCCAGTGACTCTCGCGTGTCCTTCTGATGGCTTTCAACACTAGCAAACACTTCTTTTGCCATCTCTGTATGACTTAGGAGGCTTTCTAGTGATTCCTGAGTGTCCTTCTGGTGGTTTCCAACGCTGGCAAACACTTCTTTTGCCAACTCTGCATGGGTCAGCAGGTTGTCCAATTTGTCGTGCAGTTCGCTATCGTCATATTCTCTCTGAACCGGCGCAAGAGTGGGGCTCGACGGTACTGCTGGCAGCGCTGGCAACAAAGGTGGAATCGCCGCTGGGATGGAGTCCACCCCGGATTTGATCTCCTCGGTTACTCGATTGAAGCTTTCGGTTTGTTGCTGTGAATGTTCGTAGTGTTGACTCACAACTCCTAGAACTTCGCGAATGGCTGCGAGGACGACTGGCTGGTGTTCCGTAACACTTCCTTCCAGCCTCGTTGCTGCAGCCACCGCCTTTGCGACTTCCTCCCGTGTCGTACCATGTTCAAACGCACTGGCCGTATAGACGTTGTCAATCTTGGAATTGGACTCCTCAATCGCTGTGAAGATTGTCTTCGAATCTTCCGAGACCCGCTCACAGGTGTCCGTGACCGTCGATCCGAGAGTGTCCATTAGGGACTTGAGCTCATCCACCACAGTCTTGGTATTGCTTGTTGCCTCGAGATGTGCCCCATCTCGCTCTTCGAGCGCGCTCAGCTTGATGTCGCTCGCAAGCTGGGCGTCGTCGTATTTGGTCATCAGCTCATTGAACTTGTCTTCGATGATGGATTTAATTTCGGTTCCTGTCTCGTCATGCTTGGTAAATAGAGTGGCATCACGTTCTTCCATCTCGACCTTGCTGCTGGTGTGATGCTCCATGTGTTTTTCCAGTTCGCTCTTGATCATGTCCGACATATCTGTAATGCTCGTCGAGGTGGCATAATTGCTCATGTCGTCATGATGCATCCCAAGGACCTTGTTCAGCTCCACGATTCCATCAGCACTGCCCTCAACCTTTCCGATCAGTTCATCTCTTAGGTCGCCGATGATGTTCTTGACGTCGTCGATTTTTGTTGCAAGACCTCCGTGCTCAATCTTTCGTGCTTCGAATGCTTGTGCTGTAAGTCCATTGTCTGCCTCGAACTGTTCTCGGAAGGCCTTGAGGTCGTTCTTGACATCCGTGATGTCCTCCTTGGAGGGGAGGGTGTCAACGTCCGGAAGTTTGATGTCTTCAATCTGGCTTTTGATGTCCATACACAGAGTTTCAACAACCTGGAGCTCTGTCACATTGAGGGGTCCTTCGCTCTCGTTGATACCATCTAGTTTGGATTTCAAATCTTCCATATTGGTCTGGACATCCTTCAGCATGAGTTCGATGAGAGTGAAATCCTCCTTGTTCGATTGTTCACCAGCACGTTCCGCAGACTCATCAACCGCTATTTTGATGTCCCTTAGCGCAACTTCCATGGCATCAACCTGAGAAGACGTTGCTAAAGGCTCAGAATCGGGTGGGAGAACTTCGTCAAGTCTCGCCTTCACGTTTCGGAGTAAAGTCTCTATGGCGTCGGTGTCTTCTTTCGATGCTGCATTCTCTGGCATGATGACCTCCGGAGGAGGAGCATCTCGAACTTGGTTCACTGTTTCGTTGACCTGGTTGATGGCATTGTGAAGGCTGTCCATATCGTCCGGGTTTATGCGAGGCTCCTGGGCCTTGGATTGGTCGACAGACGCTTTTAGTTGATCAATGGCTCCGTATATCTCGTCCATGTCATCCTTGTGCAGCCGTGTCTCGGTCGGCGCAGCAGGTTCCGGGGGTCCCATGCTGTCTAACGCTTCGACCTTGATTCTTAGCTGCGTGATCATCACTTTCAAGCCTTCAATTTCCTCAGAAATCCGGTTCTGATCGTGGATGACCATTTCTTGACCTCGAGCAGTCCCAGATTCAGACCCATTGGATTGCTTATCGAGGAGCTGCGAGATATCTGCGCGAACGTCTTCAATACCGGCCTTCAATGTGTCGAGGATCTCGTAGCTTGTGCTCAAATCGACTGGGCGATCGGTCAAATTCTGGATGTCGGCTCTGATACCGTCGACACCGTCCTGGAACGCGTCGAGCAACTCGCTGGTGTTCGAAAGGATACTTTCGTTGCCCTCACCTTTGGGAAGTGACCGGGAGGACTCAAATCCTTCGCGGATGACTTCAAGTACTTCGTCGCGGTCTAGAGACGAGCCACTCTTGATCAAAGTCCCCGCAAGGGCGGTTCGCATATGTTCGAGTTCATCTTTGACTAACCGAGCAATATTCTCGCCGTTGCTGCTCACAGTGGATTGGCGGTCGTCAGAGATATCCCGAATGGCGTCCAGGATTTCATTCTTGTCCGAAAACGTGTCGTTTCTAGCAATGTTCTTGCTGATCGTGTCTCGAAGATGCTCGAATTCTTTCTCCATTGCATCCAGAAGCTCTGGTGTGTTAGGGGCACCTCCACCCCTGCCGGCAAAGCCTTTGTCAATGTCCGCCTGCATTGCAGCGAATCCAGCTTTGACAGTGTCGATAATCTCATCCTTGCCGGTGACGTCGGAAGCACGGTCTACATAGCTTTCGATATCAGCTCGCAGGTCTTCAAGACCATCTTTGAGTGCATCGAGGACCTGCTCGGTGTCTTTGCCACTGGCCGCCGAATATTGCTGGAACTCGGTCTTCATACTGCTTAAAAATTCGTGCATTGCCTCAATAACCCGTTCTCCCATCCCCCCAAGAGGATTCTGTTCTCCCTCCAGGCAAGCTTTGATGGCGTCGAACAGGTCCTCACGGTTGAACTCGATCTCCTTCGCCGCAGGACCGTGTTGAACGAGGCCTGCTTTGATGGCCTCCACAACAAAATCCTGGGAGACTGGCTGATGTGCTTTGATCGCCTCGACGACGAAATCCTGGGTGATTGGTTCCTGGTGGCCAAAGCCTTCGCGAACAGCTTCATAGACATCTTCTCTTGTCAGGTCAATGTCTCTTGTCTGAGCGGGAGGCTGAGCTGGCCATTCAAAGGTCTCCAAGCATTCACGAACTGCCGAAAGTATCTCTTCTCGTGAGGCGCCTACGGGCGCTGGAATCTCAGGAGGTCTGAAGTCGGCCAAGCCTTTGCGAACAGCCTCCAGTACATCTTCGTATGTCGCGCCAGCATCTCCAGCCGTGGGCTGTTGGGGCTGGTGAGATTTCAGACCTTCTTTCAATGTTTCGAGTATTTCGTCGCGCTCAAGTCCAAAGTGCTCCAAGGCGATTTCTGGCTTGCAGTCCTCCCACGCTTCTCTCACCGCTACAAGCATTTCTTCTCGTTCGGCAGCTGGATCTCGCACTGGTTCATCGCGAGGTCGGGGAAATTCTGCTAAAGCGCTGCGAACTGCGCGAATGACCTCTTGGGTGTCGACGGGCGGTGGTTGATTGTGCTCAATCGAGCGTCGTCTGGTATCCTGGACCATATGATGCATAGTTTCCTTGAGATCAGCAAGGCCTTGGTGAACAATCATGGTAATCTCTTCCGATGTGATGGGTGGCGTATCTGAGCTCATTTTTTTGCTTGAGGAAGCCGTCTGTTCTAATTTCCTGGCAATCTCACGGCCCATTCCGAGCACCTCTCCTCGCAGTTCCCGAACGAGGACTTTAACCTCATTTGTGAGACCACCTCCCTGGGATAACGATTGTTTGACGCTTTTTAGCATCTTTGCTATCTCTTCGTTGACGAGATCAGACCCAGACGCAGGTATTCTTCCATCGTTGCCGGATTTGGTCTTGCCTAGTTGTCCACCCCGAGGGTCGCTTTCAAGATAGAGGTCGAGACTTGAAGGAGCTTTGCCGTTGTCGTTGCCTCCTGATCGGACAAGTGCTCGTGATCCCGACTCTGCTCTCATGTCTTTCATAAAGAGCAATATATCCTCCAACTTTGACATCATAGCAGGGTCAATTGCAGGCTGTGTTGGTGCTGTTGATGGTGAGTGCACAAGTGCTTGTGATTTGACAGCCTCGAGAGTACTCATGATCTTGTCTTGTCCTTCGTGGGTGGCCATCTCTCTAAGGACCTTCTCCAAGAGGGCAATGCTTGCTGCACCATCGACACAGGCGATAGATGGAGATGCACTCAATTCTCGGTCGAGTGCAGCGGAGAAGCTTGTTGGGCTGCCAATACGTGGTAAGCCAAAGCTCTTGCGGGGCGTGCCGTTATGCGCCTTTTCGTCGAGATACAGACCCATGCTTGCAGCGGATCTGCTAGCTTCTGGCCCTCCAAGGAACCTGGCATCAAGATTCGTAAACTTGTTTTCCAGACCAGTCAGAAGATCTCGCAAGCTCTTGCGGATATCTTCATCTCGAGAGGTGGTGGCATCTTTCAAGCTCATGAGATCGCCATAATTGTCTTTGCTTCTCTTGTTTAAGCTTGTCATCTCCTTTTGGACATTGCTCACTATGCTGGTTAGGCTCAATATTTGGGAGGAAAGAGCATCGAAGGAGTATGTGGGCTGCGCAGGTGGAGAGGCGTCGTTCGTAATATCTGCCAGGGGCGTTGCTTCTTGTCTGTTTCTGATCGTCTGTAATGCCAGCATATTCAACGCTGGGGGTGTGTTTTCAAGGTCTTTCGGTCTCGCCTGGCGCTCGACTGGTGTTGGCGTTTCTGATCTTGGCCTTACCGGGCTGCGGTCGGAGGATCTGCTGCTGCGGAAGTCTTCAAAGTCGACAAATTTTGCAGCACGCAGTCCTTTGTCTGGAGACCTTCTTTCTAGAGAGTCACTGAGCCTGCTAATGCTCGGGCTCTGGATGTTTTGCATCCGTCGATTTTGAGCTCTCATGATGTTACGGTCGGGTGATAATGGTGCGGGATTGCTCGTGTACGAGCTGGGGGCATTCTCGCGAGCCCTTGCCGTGATGAGAGCCGCTGCTTCGTCGATGCGTTTAGATGTGTTAGATCTGGTTATTGGGCTTCCTGGGACTCCAGGGTTCAATGGGAGCGGCGGAGGTGCTCTGTCAGGATCTGAGCTATCCCACCTGTGAGGTCGTCAGTATGGGAGGGCATTGTTTGCTCGCTTGAACATGGACTCACATGGGCACAGAGCTTCTGCCAGACTCGGAAAATGAGTGTTGATGCTTCACCATACGAGACTCAGCACGGTCCTGCGATGGTTCTCTGGAAGTGGTCGAGATGGTCGACATGGCCAGTGCCTTGTGGGGAAAGGTCTGTGAGGGAATGCTGTCAAGTAAAATGAGAGTCCTCAATACTCATAGTGCAACAGTACGGAGTAAGAATTACTCTTGTGCCAGCGGCACAGATCTCGATAGCACGCAGGAAATGATGAAGACAATTCTTGACAAGGGCAATCAATGTGCTTGAAGCGCTGCTTGAATACTGAGTTGGGTTGCTCTTGCCTATGACTGATTAGGCCAAACATCAACAAAACTAGTCCCAGATAGACTAGCGCACTCGTGACGTAGATCTGGCCAAGGAAGCCAACGATGCCACACATTGCTCGATGCCAAGCCTGCGAAATTCAAGTTCCCTCATCTTCAAAGTTCCCGCCGAGCCAGCGACTTCAATTCATCGACCACTCCAGTGCAAAGTCTGCCCCCAAGATGAAGTGTAAGCAACGATGACATCCTCGGAAATTTGGTGAAACTGCTGACAGGCAATGCAGTCCTCAAGGTCGGCCGTGTGGCCATTATTACTCGAGGCCGATACGCCGGAAAGAAGGTGCGAAAAAACTGCCCGCAACCAGATCCAGGAAACAAGTCGCCTGGAGGGGGATATTCAAGGACGTGACTGACGAAACTGAAATAGGTCGTCATCATCCAACCAGTGGACAACGGCACGAAAGCGCACCCGTTCTCCTACGCTCTCGTGGCAGGCATCGAGCGCTACCCTTCTAAAGTGACCCGTCGCATGGGCAAGAAGCGAGTCGAGAAGCGATCCAAGGTCAAGCCATTCATCAAGATGGTCAACTACAACCACATCATGCCTACACGGTACACCCTTGAGCTGGAAGGATTGAAGAACGTCATCTCCAACGACACCTTCAAAGAGGTTTCGCAGCGAGAGGATGCCAAGAAGAACGTGAAGAAGGCATTGGAGGAGAGATATCTGAGCGGAAAGAACAGATGGTTCTTTACCCCCCTGAGGTTTTAGGCTAGGCGTGGGAAAAAGTTGTTGAGGTCGGCATTTTACGGCGATACAAGGCAGAGGATTGCGCTTTCCTGATCCGAGGACAACAGAGAGCGTCCCGCATCAACGAGCAATTATGAGTTCCAAAACTTTCCGTGTGGCCACTGCGCCCACCTCCAAAATGTCGAGAGCCTGCTCTGTGTAGGGATCGAGTCTATGAGCAGACTTGCAAACTGGAACATCAAGGAGTGAAGATGGGACCCAGGTCGATTCGAATTGCACCGGGGCATTTCGCCGTGGATTTCCCTGATCATCATCTTCTACTTCTAAGTTTATTTCGTGACGAAGCGATGGTCATTCAAGATATAGATCGTCCTTGAAGCGCTGCAGGTTCCTGAACAACCCTGCCGCACCGCCGGTTTCACCGGATCCCTTGAGATTTCGTGCCATCGCCGAACTAGATCGGACAATCCCGTCTCCTCGAACATTTCTCGGGGCTCCTCGTGCATCCATCGCCTTTTTCCTGTCTTCGGCGATTTTGGCCAATGTATCCACAAACTTGATCCGCACTTTTTCTTCTCCTGTGCCCTTCCACAGCATGGCAAGCTGCCTGTACTCCTCAATCCGTGCCGATGCTGCTTCAAGACCTGCAAAGCCGCTAGCATCTGACCCGATCAAGTCGTTGATTTCTGCGCGTATGCCTTTCAAAACCTCGTGTGCCTTGTCATCTTCGGCAGTGCTCTGCAGTCCCAGTTCTGGCGAGGACACGGAGATGAGAGAGGAAGCCATAGAAAGTTCAGATGGGGGTACCGGCCACTTCATGGCCTCGCCGAAAATTGTGACAACCGCCTCAAGACGCGCTTTGACCTTTCCCAGCATGCGCAGTTGGATCATGAAGTCTGGGTCATCTTTCTGCTCCTTCTGCACTGGCGCCTCCATGGCGGTGTCCTGGCCAGGCCTTCCATCATCCTGGGAGTCAGCGGTTGCCAATATTCCACCAGCCGATTCATTTTGAACAAAACAGCCAATATCCTCTCGTAATGTCTCAGTCAGCAATTCATGTAGCCCATTGGCATCCCCACGAAGAACTTCCACCTCATAAGCCAGCCGATTTCCGCTGCGAATGATTTCGTCCGTCAGAGAGGTCAGCTCGGAGGAAGCGCGAATATTGTGGGTGTTGAGGGAGGAAAGCAGGGCCAGTGATTCAGTGGAGGCTGTCTGAATCTGGGTGGACCGCGCGGTCTTCTGTGCTGGAGTTTGGGATGATAGGTTGATCGTAGGGAGGACATGGTTGAGGAAGCCCACAGGATCGAATTGAGGCTGGCCGAGCTGTGCGAGAATGGATTCGCCCTTGCCCTCGCTTTGTTGATCGGTGTCGATCCAAGCAGACATGTCGAGGGGGACGTTCGGATCAGATCAGATCATCTCATCTGTGACACCATTTGATAGTTGATGCCCTCGCAGGTTGATCACGTCTGGGTAGATCCATCCGAACGGCAGTCATCTACGTAGGCAAGGTGTCCGTGTGAGTCGGTGTCTGATGGATGCTGCAGCATTGCGGGCAAGGCACAAACAAACGATGCCACCGCAGACAACTTCGGGGCCGGAGTAAAGATTCACCGGTGAATGTGAGAGCCGCTTGGCAGGCTTGATCGCCTTTTCTTTAGTTCTTGTGTAAACTTTGAGTTGCTTCCTTTGTAAACCTAGCTAGATTACAGCTATCAGGCTCGTTGTCGACAGCCCCAAGGACATGACGGAGCTGAGGAGAAGGATTGTGAGACTGCGGGATGGTCCCAAGGTCTTGCAATGCAGCGGCCTGCCAAGAGACGTGGTGCAGTCAACTTGAACGGCGGAAGGTCCTTTGCTCGATGCACACAGCACTGAAACGAATCGCTGAAGCGATGGACTGGAGAGGAGAGAAATGCTTGTCCCGCTGACTGATGACCGCTTTCTCTCGCCGCCGTGGCAGAGGCCTCAGATTTCACATCCAAGGCTACCTGCCTCTCGGCTGCGTGACTCTCGACGATTCAACGATTCAACTTCATCGACTTCATCGACTTCGAGTCCCGCGCTGCTGTGTTGACTCGCCGAGACTTTGACCGGCGTGGCAACACACTCCTCACTCCTTCGTCGTCCTTTTCCTTTCACCCCTCCCAAGACTCTTCAAGGTTGGTCACTTGCACCTTGTCCTCATCCTTTGACTTGGGGCCAATTCTTCTCCCCTTGTTTGCCCACCTGCTGCAAGACTCATTTGGAGACATTACATCCTCAAAATCCCACTAGACCACGGTCCCAGTCCTCGGCCTACTCCTCTTCCTCTCAACTCCAGCAGATGAAGCATCCACACCCTTGAAGCGACCGCGACCGCGACTGCAGCCGCATTCGCCTGTCCACGTTGATCTCCCGAGCCTCGAGACCCCTGTCCTACCAACCAAATCTCTCGCGTCCACATCACTGCAATTCCCTCCTCTTCATCATGGGCCGGCGGCTGTTTCTACGCCATCTGGCAGATGTCAGTCTTCCCATAATCACCGATATTCAGGGAGTTCATACCCCCGATGACGGAATCGTTCGCTGTCTCTACACCTACTCCCAGAACGATGCGTCTTATCAAGTGAACGTTCAACTCAGTGCCACTGATCTTGATGAATACCCTGATGGCAACTCATTTGTGGTGTACACTGATGACAATTTTGTCGATCCCATTGTCACCGAGACGCTACAGATGTTCACTGAAACTGCTCATGGGAAAACTTTATCTGAGCTGCTGTCTCAGCTCTCACGACGCTTGACCATTGCTATCACACAAGGTAGTACAGAACCAACATCTGACAAAAACAGTGCAAGTGAGCACTCTGACTTCGATCCTGAGGATTACGAGTTCCAATTCGACGATGATTCTGATGCTGAAGATTTGGGGGTCGTTGCAACTTCCATTCGACATACCAATAGACTACACGTCCTCTCCCCAATTGGCAGCGACACGGCCTCAAAGCAGCCAAAAATTAAGACTGAAAAGATTGAAAAGATTCGAGCAGATCTCGTTGCTGTTAAGGAAGCGGGCTTCCGGGTGGGAGTCGTCGGTAACCTTGCAACGGCTGGCATTCTGTGTGTTTCCATCCGCGTTGTCAAACTTGGCCTTTCAGATGAAGCCATGAGAGCATGGAGCCTACACCGAAAACACTACCTCGTGCTCATGATCAAATACTCCGAAGGCTATCGTGAGGCTCATCTGTTCGCTGAAGACCACGCTTCAAGAGGCAATGTGGATATGCGTGTTGGCCTTTGCGAACATTACAAGCCACCCTTACGTGACGTTCTGTCTGCCTTTGGCCAAGCAAACATTCCCGATGCTGTCCGAGAGTTGGAAGAAAACAAAGGGGCAGCCAACTCACATCCTCCACTGGAACCGTTGTTCATCGGAAAACCACTCAATCAACTGCTGCGAGAGCGTCTCGGTTTAATCATACACGCTCGCCACAGCCACAGTCTAAGTTGGCTAGGGGCTGAGACCTTTGTTCACGCGACCGCGCATCTGACCCTGCACGAGAAGATTGGGAAGCTGGACTTGAAAAACTACCACTGCAACGATTTGGAGGGAACCAGCAATCTTCCGTCGATCGTCATGGCTGACCACTTGGAAGAGAAGACGCTGAAACTGAATCAGGCCTCATTGCCTCTGATTGCCATGCAGTTCGTTCTCCGACACCTGGTTAGATCCACAGAGTTCTGCCTCGTGTGTCATTCTCGTGTCAAAGACTCGTTCGAAGCGTTGAAACCATATGTCTGTTCGAACCCACTCTGCTTGTATCAGTACATGTCCCTTGGCTTCGGTCCCAGTCTGGAGTGGGAAATCGTCAATCAGCCTTGTGTGGTCGATCTGTTGATCAGCTTTTGCTACTCTGCCGCACACAACGGCCGTTTGAGGGACCCACCCATTGGGATGAACCTCACCGTCCCTGTATTGCCACATGAGGCTCTGCCAGGGCCAACCCATGTTCCTGGGGCTTACTCAAATCCGAACCGACCTCCCACCCCGCCAGTGCACGTTGAAAAATCATTCACAGCCCAGTGGAATCTAGAAGAAAAAGTGCTGAAAGACATGACGGAAGAACAATACAGCCTCCATTCACTCAAACGCGGCGACTGGGTGGTGGTAATCTCCAAGGAGAAGCAGAAGATGGCGCACTGTAGGGTCAATAAAGTTGATCTGCCTCTTTCTCGGGTAGAGCTTGGTGAGTCGATTTTCATCGAACGTGAAGAATCAACGGAGCACTACAACATTTATTTTAAGTACCCAAAACGCCCAGCTCCAAAACCTTTCACGACTACACCGGTTGATTGCTACATGTACGACAAGAATTTCGATATCCTTTCGAAGCTTGATCAACAGCGCGCCATCATTGCAGTGCTCGATGCTCTACCGGGCATATCGGAGATGTGCACACATCTTAAAGGCCAAGGTAAAGGGGTGGATGCTGGCTTGAAGGCCTGGACCGAGCGAATGTCGGAGACGTCCCTCAGCCTGCTTCGATGGATTGTCGCTTCCAACCGATCGTGCATTATGCAGCTCGACAAGGCGACCGAGCGTGGAGAGACGGCGACGACGTCGTCGAGCGAAGACCGCGTTGGAGGGATGCAAACCTGGATGCAATTTCGCTTTGCCCAGGGTGCGCCGGACAAAGACACGCGATTCAATGATTGCGTCAAGGTGGAAGCGGCGGCCACAAAAACCAAGTACCCAACACTTTTTGCCTGGCATGGTAGTCAGCTGTCCAACTGGCACTCGATAATTCGTCAAGGTCTTCGATTTGACGATGTGGTGAATGGAAGAGCCTACGGAAATGGGGTCTACATGAGCCCATTTGCCGTTACCAGCTTGACATACACAGGACACCGAGGCGGTGGTGGAGCCCGAGGCACAGGGCAATGGCACCCATCGATGCTCAAGATCTCGCACGCAATCTCACTCAATGAAGTGGTCAACCATGTGTCGAAATTTGTCAGTGCAAGTCCGCATTACGTGGTTGCCAACCTCGATTGGATCCAGACTCGCTACCTGTTAGTGAAGTCCTCAACGGATCTAGCATTCGAAGACAATCGGTCAAGCAAGTATGAGCAAGATCCTCTGCGGGAGGCACGCAACGAGCATGGCAGCAAGATCACCATTCCAATATCAGCAATCTCCAAGTCCCGCCGACCCTGGATCAGCACCAAGACCGAAAAGTCGGAGTCGGGAAGAAAACGCGCCAAGCTGGTTGTTGATACTGACCAGGCTACCGCCGAGCGTCGAGAGGATGATGCTAACAGCATTGTGTCGGACGCTGAAGACCTTGCACTCTTTGTTAAACCGATGGACGAGGGCTCTACACCGGCTCTTGGTGAAAGTGATGGCTGCCCCTCCTCCCCCGAGGGAAAATCAGAGCTGGGGGCATCGCAAAGCAGGAAGCGACATGCAGCGGAGGAAGGGGAGGACACCGATTTTGAACCTGGCACGCTGGACGTTAGTGGTATCAATTTCTTAGCACCTCCCAGCGATGCCACCACCACGTCAACTCAAGCACTGATGCGACTGCTCCGCGAGGCAACGAAGGTGCAACGCAAGACCCCGATGGCAACGCTGGGTTGGTTCATTGATACGGAGCGTGTCAACAACATGTACCAATGGATCGTGGAGATGCATAGCTTTCCGTCCCAGTTACCGTTGGCGAGAGACTTGAGATCGGCCGGGCTCACGTCGATCGTGTTGGAGATGCGATTTTCGAACCAGTTCCCATACAGCCCACCCTTCATCCGTGTGGTGAAGCCACGATTTCTCCCCTTCTCCAAGGGTGGAGGTGGAAACGTGACAGAAGGAGGAGCGATGTGCATGGAGGTGTTGACCAACAACGGATGGTCCGTGGTTCAAACCATCGAAAGCCTCTTGCTCCAAGTGCGCATGGCCATCGCAGACGAGGAACGACCGGCGAGGCTGGACCACACTCGAGGTGGTGTCCAGACTTACGGCATTGGGGAAGCGATCACTGCGTACGTCCGGGCGTGTCATAACCACGGTTGGACAGTGCCGGCAGGGTTTACGACGCTCCAGAAGGAGTAAGGGACCATCAGGACACTCGAGCGAGTACTGGTGAATTTGGAAGTCGAGAAAGAAGGGAACGTCTGTTCGAGTATTGGACCGAGCCACGACGAGATTGCAAATTGAGAAGAAAGCCGACAGGGTCGACAGGAGAACAGCACTCACTAGAGACGACTCGATAAGGACCCGATATCATGACACTGGGATAATGGATAGAAGGTGACGAGATTGTGCGGATTATCATCAAAGACTCGGACGTGGCGCTGGGAGGTTTGCAAGGCACGGACTCGCCTGTGATTAGACGATGGGAAATTCAACATGAACGATAGCTAGGCATGGAATTCCCTGCTTTCAGACAGTGAGAAAGTCACCATGGACGATCGCAAAGAAAATGGGGTCTATGAACTCAAGGACTTCATAAATCCCGTGATAGACGATACAGCGTGATTGCTTTAGACAATAGGTACAGACGGGACGGAGTGACATAGTTCATATGCGTGGTGGAGACAGCTTCGTACGCCTCGCCACAAGCATTCTCTTCTCCGTCACCGTCAACGCAGGTTCCTCGTGCCGAATGGGTAATGTTGAGTGCATAGTCTACCAGACTGTGAAGGGATAGCGTGCTAAGTAGCGATGGTATGACATGGACACATGGAACTGCATGACGGTCTGGGGCGTTCCGTTCGGCTGCGCTGGTCGACGGCCCCGTCATCCGGGCGACAAGGCCTACTCGCCGGGGAATTTGGGGGGGGGAACAGATGCACTCTTTGTTTCCAAGTAGCGAATCATGAGGTCGTGTGACAGAAATTGCCCAACAGCTTTCACATGTTTTTCGATGTCCCCTGGTTGGCTTTCAGATTAGGCTGCTGTCGATCCCCTCACCCTCCTCCGCCGTGTGATCTAGTGAACGGGCGAGGCGGGAGAGATTATTATACTTTGACAGTTCACCCTGTTTTGTGCTGGCGGCTGCTCGCAGCAGGCTTCTTAGATTGGGGCTGAAGACAGGACTCGATCATGCAATCGTGATGGTGCCCGCGGAGAACGGAAACCGAGGGAGAGAGACACGGAGGAAGTGGGCGGGTGAGGGAGAGGAGGGGGAGACTCATCCTATTTTCGTTCTCGGAGGCTTCTAGTAATAATATTATGCAATAACCCAGGAGGCAGCCTCGGATGCCGGGCAAGTGGTGTGAAGCATCGGGCGAAGAAGCCAGTGCACGCCCGTGTCCCTGTACTCGGTAGGCAGTCCAGCACTCAGTTCGGAGCACGGAGGAAGTAGGGAGGGAGTAATAAGTAGAGCTGGAGAAGCCACAGAAGCCTACCAGAGCTGCGGTGGACCGGCCACTGGCTTGCACATGTCAGACTCGTCAGGCCCCTTCGGATCATGTCATGTCATTGCTCCTTAGCTAGCCACGCCTAGCTAATAATTGCTAATGGCGAATGGACATTGCCTAGTTATTGGCCTAGGTATTGCCCCCGCAAGCTCACCAAGAGCCCAGCGAGGCGGCAGGAAACACCTGGACGGCAGCACCACAGCACCATTACAAAGAAGAATTCTCTCACTCTCGCAGTCTTCGCTCTTCCTTCTTGTTCTTCATTCCTGAATCTTGAATCTCGAATCATCAACTGTCCTCTTCTCGTCCAGCAAGCAATCACTGCCTTGTCACCCATCAACCCACCTGCCACATCAGGAACAGATTATTGCCCCTCACACATGTAAGTTGCCGACCTGACCTACGCTCAGTGCGCTTGCATTTACACTTTCACGTGCACATGCAATGCACATGCCTCTTTCTCACATGTCAATTTCCCATTTCTCTGCTTCCAACGCGTCTGCCTTCCCTCCTCAACAAAATCTAGCAAGCACGTCTCTCTCGCCGCAGCTCGCTCTATTTCTTGACTGCTTCTACTCTCTGCTCTCCTCATTCCACGTTTGAACCACTTCAACCACAGCCAGCTAACCTTCCTAGCCCTACCCAAACATCACCACAAACACACACACACACACACACTCTCTCTCTCTCTCTCTCTCTCTACCCCCCTCACACACAATGGGCGACGCTACTGTTAATGGCGATGTGCCTCACTCTGCCTTCTTCTCTGTGAGCCGACCTGCGCACTCGCGTCTCCTCCACTCCGGCTGAATTGCACACTGACCACCACCGCCTGCAGCACCTCTCCTCCTACCCACTCGTCTCTGACTCGATAACCACTGTCAAAGAGAACTCCTACGGTGCCAAATCAATCGAGCTGACCAATGCCGGCTACGCCAAATTTGTCAAGCCCACCCTCCCCTACCTCGAGACCCCCGCCTCGTACGCGAAGCCCTACGTGGCCAAGGCCGATGAACTTGGCGACAAGTTCTTGACCAAGATCGACGAGCAGGTGCCTATTGTCAAGTCCGAGACGAAGGAAATCAAGGGAACCATCCTGGGCTACGTCAACTGGCCCCTCGAGAGTGCCAACAGCACCAAGGACTGGGCTTTCACCACCTACGGGGATGAATACAAGAAGTGCGGCGGTGATGGCTACGTCGCCAGCGGCAAGGCCGTTATCACCACCTCGCTCATTCTGAGCTCCGACGTTCTCAAATGGGTCAGCTCTTTCCTTCAAGCCAAGAAGGAAGAGGCCAAGGAGGTTGTTCAAGAGAAGACCAGCAAATAGGCCAGACCTCTGCAAGAACCCCCTCCTCCTTGGACGCCGACGTCCGCTATTGCGACAGGAAGCTGCAACCTTTTGGATTTTGTACCATCAGATCACTGGCAGCGCTCGATACCCCCCCACCATTCATTCTATTGCAACGATACATACCACTTCCCCCGATGCAAGTTGCCAAGAACGAGTCAAAGTATGGAGAAGTTTGAGGATGGCGATGGCTTTCTGTCACATCCTGTACTGTCCGGCAGCAGACTAAACTACTCAATCCCTGTCTGACAACAGCAACAATAATAGCAACAGCGACAGAGCAAGCAACTGGTTTTGTGACAGTCTCGACTGGTCTGGGTCTGGGTTTTGGCTGTATGTTTCTACGTGCAGGATCTTTATTTGATAGACTTTATTTTGAACCTCGTTGAACGTGCATAGAACTGGCAGTGGATGATATTGAATGAATAAATGGGATGGAATGAACTTGATTCAAAATACTTTTCCCCGGCCACTCCACATGTGAAAGAAATCTGTACGGGAGGCAGCACATGCCATGACGTCATAGCTCACCAGTCCGCTGTTGCAGAACACTCGGAAATTTCCGTCCAAGTCTACGAGTTCAGATGAACAGAGAGACCGGGGGAGCGCATTTATACCCATTGGACGTAGAGCCCCGTCAGCTACTCGGGTTACCCTCTCCAGGACATGATGGTCAAGAGGTGCCAATGCTACAAGAGGAACGATCCGATTTCTCTGCGAAGGGAAAAAGATTGACAGTACCGAGGAAGGGAAGGTAGGGAAGTTCATTGATTTTAGGGATGAGGTACTCAGGCGATAGCACATAGAATCAGCCGAGGAAAGGCTGGTTAATCTAGAGGCGGAGCATTAAATAGCAACATATCCCAGGAGCGGAAACTGCGCAAGGCTCTCTTCCATGGCTGAGGTACTCAATGTTCGCACCATACGCAAAACTCGGTACAGCCAATGATGAAGGACTGAACAAGTACCTGGCGAGCTCGCTGGGGGACTAAAATGCAGCTTGCATGCCATAGTATTTCCCCGACCGTTTTGGCCTGGTTGGCGGGCGCCCTAGGCCGGTCTTGTCCGAATCCACCCTTATCAAAGTCCGGGGAAGGGTCAGGCCATCGGATGAGAAACGATCGTCACAGTGGCAGTTCAAGTCGGTCCAGACTCCAGAGAGCATGAGACTCGAGAGAAGCTGATTCTACGGGAGGTGGCGTGCTTTGGGCAGGCACGGGCAGGTCAAGGAACGACCGTGGTCCTGAGTCAGCGGAAGCAGGGAGGAGTAAGGTGACATCCGGACGGGAAGAAGGACCGAGGTGGATAGATAAGTAAATTGGTAGGTGTGACCGGGACTCGTCACCTGGCGAGGGCGAGGAGAGCAGCCACCATGGCTTCGATGCAGACTGGGGGTCGATGCGAACTCCCGCAGCGAAGGAGATAAGCTCACCAGTGGTGAGGCGGCCGGCAGGCATCGCGATAGGTGCTCGATAGAATCGAGCAACCAAAACACAAAGAAAAGCAACATCGATTTTACTGTACAGGTAAATGCCTCTCGACTCTTGAGGTGGACTTGGGTGGACTTGGGTGGACTCCGGAGGCCCCCGTCAGCAGACTGTGGGGAGCCCTCGGCCCCTACTTGGCTAGGACGGGGGCTTTCCTTGTTCAGGGACGTTTACCCGGGCGTCCTCATTCCAGGACCTTCACTCGGGGCCACTCGGGGCCCTTCGGGCCTTCACTCCAGGGCATTGCACCTAATGCTACTGGGTAAGTAGTTCGCCGTGGACGCAGAGGCAGGGTTCTAAGCAAGTAGTAGTGGTAGTACTACTTGGTAGAGTCGTGACTCCCCATTCTCGATCCTCCTTCCACCCATCCACCCATCCGCACACTCATCCCACGGCTCTTGATCCCACCTTTTCTCGGTTCAGCCTCCCATCTCGCCTCGCCCCGTCTCCGTTAGAGTCGATCAAACAAGCTCGCCGGGGACAGAGATAAGCCTGTGCAGCCAGAGCTTGTGTCGAAAATCAGGCGTCCCTTCTCGACCAATCCGTCCAACCGTGCTCTATCAAGCACGCCCCCAATTGCATCTGTCCCTTGCGATCCCAGTGCGGACTGACGTTACCGACGACCTGGCGATCGCGATTCCCGTCGCCAATCTTTTCTGGCAGAGCACTCCAATCCCGATCAGCAAACCCTGGTGAGTCTCCGACCCGCGTGTGGGAATATTTGCAACGTCCATCGTATGTACAGTCGAGCTTCTTATCAGCGCAGCCTGCCATCAGAGGCGTAGCTAACCTTTAGCCTAACTACTGCGCGAACCATGATGGACCAAGCCTTCGCCGCTCCGGCCAAAGAGAGGCCAGTCTGAGCCTTATCAAGAAGATCAAAAAGTGGACCGACCATTGGGGTGTCACCAGTTAGATACCATCCTCCTGTACCCTGTATCTGACTGCATCTGGTCTCTGGTCTCTGGAACACATATATTATTCCCCCAGACACCCTGCTCTCGCGCACCTTTCCGGTCCTTCATCTTACCACCGGTCTCTGTACAACACCGACACCATGTCCAAGTACGTGACAAAGTACATTCCGAGCACCGAGACCATCAAGGCCAGAGCCACCTCGGCCAGCTCATGGGAACTCCCCAAGCAAGGTATGATCGATACATGCTCGCATTGCAACCGGGCCTCGCCTGCTAACAGCTCCCACAGATTCGGCCCTTGCGCCGCCCAATGTCTGGTCCGTCGCCACTTCTCCCCCCCCTCCCTGGAACGGCGAAAACTGACCCTTCTCTAGGACCAACGCTGACATGGACCCTGTTCCTCCAAAGTACCAGACCTGGACTCTCTGGACTTGGATGGCATATTGGGCTACCGACACCGTCAACCTGGGTACCTGGGAAACCGCTTCCTCCGTCATTGCCGTCGGCCTCAACTGGCGCGATGCCATCCCCATCATGGTCGTTGGCACCTCCTGCGTCGCGGTTCCTATGGTCCTCAACGGCGCCATTGGTGCTAAACTGCATATCCCCTTCTCTGTCATCGTCCGCTCTGCCTTTGGCTATTACTTCGGCTATTTCTGTATCTGCTCCCGTGCCATTTTGGCCATGTTCTGGTTGGGTATCCAGGGTGCCAATGGCGCACAAACCGTGACCATCATGCTCACCGCCATCTGGCCCTCGTATGCGCACATCAAAAACCACCTTCCGGACGACGCGGGAATCACTACACAAGGAATGATCAGCTATTTCTTGTTCTGGATCATTCAGCTTCCGCTTCTCTTGATCCCTCCCACCAGACTCCGTTATCTATTCATTGTGAAGCTGGTCGCCGCACCCATTACCGCACTCGGCACTCTGGGCTGGATTGTTCACAAGGCGGGCGGTAGTGGTGCAATCTTCAACCTCCCCGAAACCGTCCACGGCAGCCGTCGTGCCTGGCTGTGGCTCCAGTGCATGTCGTCGGTTACTGGATCCTGGGCCACACTCGCTTGCAACATCCCTGATTTCAGCCGTTACGCTAGATCGACCAGGGGTCAGTATATTCAGCTACCCTTCTTGCCCTTGATCTTCACCATCTGCGGAGTCATGGGTATCATTACAACTTCGGCATCCAAGGTCGTTTATGACGAATTCCTGTGGAACCCTCTGGATATCATCGACCACTGGCTCGGCAGCCGCGGAGGGAGAGCCGCCGCCTTCTTCGCCGCATTGTCGTGGTACATCGCCCAAGTTGGCACGAACATTACCGCCAACTCTATCTCCGCTGCAGTAAGTCCTAGATCGCCCAAATTTGAATTACCACTGACTCGTTGACAGAACGATCTCACCGTGCTCTGCCCCAAGTACATCAACATCTACCGAGGATGTATCATTGCCGCCGTCATCGGAGGCTGGGTCATCGTGCCGTGGAAGATTCTCAGCTCTGCCTCGACCTTTTTGGCATTCATGGGAGGTTACGCCGTGTTCTTGGCCCCGATGGCCGGAATCATCGCTTCTGACTATTGGATCGTCAAAAGACAACACCTTGACGTTCCGGCACTGTATGACCCCCACGGTAGATACCGATACAACAAGTCTGGCATCAACTGGAGAGCCATGCTTGCCTTCCTGCTTGCCGTCGGCCCATGTCTGCCGGGTCTGGCCTGGAGTATCAACTCCAAGTCCGCTATCACCACCGGCGCCAAACATCTGTACAGTTTCGACTGGCTCTACGGATTTGTTACGAGTATCGTCGTCTACTCCGTGACCAGCTACATCTGGAAGCCCACGGACCAGATCGTTACACGTACCATCTACGGCATCCCCCAAGACCCTGACGAGGAGGAGGCGTACGAAGCACAATACGACGAGAAAGTGCTGAGAAATGACAGCCTAGTGGGCAACCCCAAAAGCTTCTCAAATGTCGGCGGCATCGACAATATGGCCAGCGGACTCCATTTCCGGAAATCCGTCGACGAAACTGCCAGGGAGAGCATCGAGGTCCGCAGGGCCAGCAAGGCCAGCCAAGGTGGTCAGGGCCCTCCTGTCCCCGGCACTGTGCCATCGCATTTGACTGGCGTCGACCAGAAGGTTCTCGACGAAAAGATTTGAATGTGCTTTGTATTGTGATGTAACACCAGATTACTACTTGGCGGCGAGAGGATGTGTGGGCTTATATCTCTTGGGTTTCTCGTAGACGGCTTTTTTGGGATGCCTTATAGAGAGATTCCTGGTTTGGCTCCAACCAGCTAGCCAACCAGCCAACCAACCCCCCAGCCCCTGTTGACTCACTTAGATAGTCTTACGATACACACGACGTCGTCTTCCCAGACCCGTGCTCTACTAGAGTGGTGGGCGAGGAGAAGACACAACCCCGATTGATTTGATACCCATATATCCCTCATTATGATGCATCCATATAGGTTCATATATATTCTTTTAACCTACTTAATATATTAAGCCTTCCGCGTCTAGTTCGTCGAACCACCCCTATCTTCTTCAGAGCACCGATCCACGACCCATGACTCTTGACCTATTGGAATTCAATACCCGTTTTGTGTCCATCTAATCTGACCTCCTCGGTCCTTTGCTCCCAGAGCGCGCGTACACGTGTGTGCATCGCATGCATCCAACCAGTCATCGGTATCTGACTGTGATTGGAATAGCAAGTTGACACGCTACGCACAAGGCGAACTACACTGGCCTCTCAGTCTGGGTGTCAACCGGGGACTTCTCCAATTTCATTTCTGTCCGGCCTGTTCTCAAAAGCTCAATGGGGTATCATATTCATAGCTCGTAGCTCGTCAGCTCGTCAGTCGTAAAAATTACATTACTCGTCTTCTCCCTCCTCTTCCTCCGTCTCCTCCATCTCCCCGACGACTCTCCGCCCACCAAACAACCCCCCAGCAGGGGTGTACGCCGGCGTTGTCGACGCAAGCAACTGTGTCCGTCTCGCGGCCGGGGTTACAGGGGCCAGACGATCCTCCTTGCCTTCCTCCTCGTCGTCTTCCTTCGCGGCGGCCCTCCACTTCTGCAGAAATCCGAAGGCACGTTTTTTCTCGTTCCGCTGATACAGAGCGTCCGCGTCCGCTTCTAGCCGCCTCGTCCTGTACGCCATGTTTCTCCAATTCCTCAACGACGATAGTGCGTAACTGGCCGTCTTGATCGCGCGGTATTCGTCCGCTTTTTTCTGGTTTTCCAGGATCTGCCGCGTGGGCGCGAGCCAATTCGAGCCGAAGAGCTGGAGTCTGTTTACAAGGTTGCGGTTGTGGAAGAGGTCCGCTTGCTGGGTTTGCTCCTGCATCTGCGCCGTTCTGTTGTACATGGTGACGATTGCGCCGTGGGCCTTACGTTCTGCATTCTCCGTGTCCTTGCGTGCTCGGAAGTCCTCGGCAGTTCTGTTCATCTCTTGAATATGGGCTGTCTTCTCTCTCCAAATGTTAAGTGCTGCACGTGCAATGTTCACTTTGACCTTTCTCCTCATAGTTTTGTAGGCCTCGTCGTATTTCGCCATCTTGCCCCTTTTCACGGATTCTTGCCATCTGCGGATATATTTGACAGCTAGGAAATTATCCCGTGCGTGATGGGCGTCCTTTTCTTGTCTCATAAGCTGAGTTTTCTCGCGCCACTTTTGTAGCGTGTGTTTGCTAGCAAAATAGTCCGCTGCCGCGTCTGCTCTGCGTTCATTGTGTTGGATTTGCTGTATCTGCGCGCGCCACCTGTTGAATACTTTGATCGCCAAATTTCCCTCATAAACAATGACAGCATGAGTCTCTGCCTCCTTTATCTGTGTCGCCCTGGCCACCATCTTGCCGAGGACATTTCGAAGTGCTTGACGGTTGCGAAAGTCATCAGCCGCGGCTTCCATATCCCTCAACTGAGCAGCCTTATCGCGCCAAGTTTGCAATGCCTTTTGGGCTACTCTTTCGTTTCGTACTCGAGTAAATAGTTTCTCGCGAGCGGCCAATGTCCATTGTTTGAGCGCGAAAGCCGCGTCTCTGCGAGCGCGAAATTCATCCGCGGCTCTTTCCATCTCACGAGTATGCCAGAGACTGCGGCGCCAGTGTAAAATAGCCTTCCTTGCCAAATTGAGTCTGTAGATACTGTCTGCGAATTTATTGACAACCGGATCTTCGTAGTTCAGGTAATCTTCTCTTTTTTGGTCAAGCTTGTCTTTCCATAAGCCTAGGGCTTGCGATGCGAGTTTTCGATTGTCGATAGCGACAGCTTGTTGCCACAGAGGATCATTTTCGTCAAGCGAATCAATGGAATCGGGCGATTCTGGTCGGTCTTGTAGAGATGAGGCATCGTCGATCGTTCCCTCTGTCGTTAGAACAATGTTGGCTTCTTGCAGAATATCCAGGAACTTCTCATTAAGGGGCGTCTCAGGGTCGGTGTGAAGGAGATTTAGGAGCCATCTTAGGCAAGGGTCTTCGGGAGTCGTAGGGCACCGATCCTCTGAGCAAACAGTATGGTATTCACCCTCGATGGCTGCAGGTGTCAAGGCAACGAGATCCTCCTGCAGGCGGAGCAAAACCCGATGAAGACGGTCAATGTCTTGAGGTGAAAACCGACCGAGCTCGCCGGCGAAGGCTGCCTGCTCCGCAGGTGTCATTTCGATTGTATGAGGTACAACATTGTATCATGGTGGAATCAAGAAGTTGGCGCGGCCAGAGCGCATCCGAGGCACGATGCAGATTCCGCGTCGCGTTCGTCAAAGTCTTGGCTCCTTTCAGAACGTGTCGTCAACACGATGGCACGTGACTAAAATATGTCTCAATAAAGATTCCATCGCAGGGTCCAACTTGTTTCAGTGATGCTACTCAAGTGCCGCGGCACATCAACTCAGTCTGCATTGTTTTGCACACGGTACCAGCCCACCACACGGCGACTGTTGGTTTCAATTTGTATGATACCCCAAACCCCTTGACTTCATCATGCCCAAGGGTATGTAGCTTGACATCGAGGTGGACCGGAATCCATTTCCATACTCTTCCAAATGAACCACCAACCGGCGCAGTCATGGGGATCAGAGCTTTGAAACCGACACACCCTTTGGCTCCAGCATTGTCTCCATGGCGATCCTCCATTCATTTGCGAGGGTTGGGTCGATGGCACTTCCGTCATAGCTAACTCCGAACCGGATACAGTCCTTGTCCCCCACGACACCGACAAGAAATTCCCCGTCCCTCGCTCTGACAGTAGTTTGAAGGTCTCGAAAATCCGACACAACATCTTGGCCTTCCTGAAGCTGACGTGTGTCATATTTACCGGCCGCTATGATTGAAGTTCGAGCACCAACTGAACTGACGCCGCATGTAGCCAGGGTCGAGGCAAATTTTGCTGGATAGTTGCCTTGGATATTCCAGCCTCTCTTTCTGCTCGGTGTGCTCTTACCTTCAAGACGCTCCATCGTAGCCAAGTAAAGCAACGGCATGAGTTGGCTGGGGCTCCTCGACCCTAGACGTACCTCTTCGTTCAAAGTCCTTGGACGCTTCTGATACTGCCGCAATTGCCGATGTGCCTGTTTTCCCAGCAGTCGGAATCTGCCTTCAAAGTCCAAGTCACTTGGTAGGAATGGCAACGTCACACCGTCGCTGAAGGCTAACATGGCACTGTCTTCTTTCCCTGTCGTCGGCGTGCCGCTGAGAAAAGGCCTTGGATTTACCGGGAAAGAGCCCGCGAATGGCAGACGATCCTGGTCTGGGATATCCGGGTGACGTCGTTCCTCAAACTGCATCATCACTATGGCTACCAAGGCAAAACACCCGCTCCCGATGCTGATGGCTGCCTGGCGACATAGCTTTGACAACCTTTGCGTTGATGCCGGCCCAAGAACCGCATGCACGGGATAGCTGTTGAGAGGTGGTACGCGAGTGTAGTCTATGATGCTGGAAAAGTCAGGGTCCAAAATAGCGGCCTTCGGTAATGTCTCGTTCCTTCGAAGAGGATTCTGGAAAGATGCTGCAGGCGGACGTCGAGTGTGCCGGAGGATTCTTGCCACAAGCCAGAACCATCTTTGTCTCGCCAAATTTCCGTTCACTGGTGGATACAAGGATTCCTGTGCGAGTGGCAATCTTGATTCCACTGGGGAGTTGCAGAGGTCCGCTGTGTCTGACGCCAACTGCTCAGCTGTTTGGTTCAGGATGTCAATGAAGGAGGACATCCATCGCATGGAAGTAAGGCCGTCGACAATCTCATGTGCAGCGATAAAAATGAAATGCATCCGGCGGATACCTTGTCCCTCTGTTGCTGCTGGCATCACGTAGAGCTTGCTGAGGGCCTCGGAGGCGTCGATACATCGAGATGAGTTTAGCAAGTGAATAAAAAACTCCTCGAGGTTTGCCTGAGGATAATGGTCGTCAACAAAGATGGTGTGTTTGGAGGCCTCGGTTACCATTGTCTCTGGGTCGGAAGGTTGCTCAAAAACGAACAGTCGATCCTCTGCCGCGTTCTCGGGCACATCTGGAAGCAAGTCGATTGCTCTGACAACCTTTGTGGAAAGTAGAACATGCTTCTGTCGCATGAGGCCCCAGACTCGTAGAATTCGCTCCCTCAGTGCTGGCGTGCTCAGTGAGGTCCTCAGTTCTACACAAAGATTCATAGTCAGATCTGCTCTCCCTTCAAAATCCTCCCCATCGGTATCAAACATGGCTTCAACGACACCGATGCGGCGATAATACCGTGTAGTGCCATTCTTTTTGATCTGGTGCCAATCGTGACGGTTTGTGGCATAACTCTCGAGCCAATTGGCTCTGTGTTCGGACATGGCAAGATCGGAACACCTTGAGGACGGATCTAGTCACGTAGTTAGAAAATCGGGTTGGCCCTGGAGCCCGCCGGTCAGTGCTGGAGCAGTGAAGCAGTTGGAAGACGAGAATCAAATTCATTACTGAGGTTGCATTCATCCCCCGCACGAAAAAAAATTTGGGGCACTAAGGACGACTTCATGTCCGAGGATCGAGGTATCATGATGCTTTAGCTTCCACCTGTCATCGAGAACCCAACGGTGTGGAGGCCGAGAAGGTGTTTGTCTGGCCATTCCAAAGGTTGTTGCTCGCACAGAGAACCCTGAGGCACAAGAGCATCCTGGATCGGTACGGATATCATATCCGACCAAGACCCAATCTCCGCTCAAACTTCTTTTCAACGTCGGGTCTCAAATCTTGTTTTATTGTCTGTTGAAGTCACACAGGAGTTTGACTTTTGACAGATCCCGACAATACCTCCACCGCGCTTGTTGTCGATGTGAACACGGCCGGCATCTCCATTCTTCAAGCAGGTCGCTTTGTGAGGTCTGAATCTATCTTCTCAGACTGCAAAGTGTCTTGTTCGATGATATTCGACCGAGGCTGGGAGGTAAGATCTCAACGGTATTCGATGGCCGTGAGGGCTCGAAGAACGGTGTTGGGAACGGCAGTCTTGTGTTCTGTTGAGGAGTCTTTATCATGTTGAGGAATGTGGCTGATCAATGAGCGGCCAAGAGAAGGAACAGGGTGCGTTCGCGAGGTGGTCTTCGTTGTGGTGAGGTAGAGATGGACATCGTACGGCGGTAGACGGAAATATGACGATGGCGCAGGCAGTCACTGTGTAGGTGCAGTTCCCACCGTCCAAGAAGAACGAACACCTTAAATCAGGCATTATTCGGAGCGCGCCTCACGAGAGATAAGTTACACGCATGTGGAGTTTTGTTGCGCGCCATCGTCATCGGGTGCGTGGTCGAAATGGACGGCATCGCAGCTTCCTTGATGGAGATCTCAACGACTTGGTGGGTTGGAAAGGAGCGACTTCCTCAGATCCATCTGGGGAAGGCGCTCTTGGCCCCATTCGAAAATCAGATCTCTGTCAGTCAATCCCATGGCAAGATCACGAAGAACCGTAGACCTCCAACGGTCTCATCCCAGCGTCATCCCGAATGTGGCAACTCCCTATCAGGAAAGAAATCAGCATCTCAACAATGGAACAATTTCGCTTCCTCTGGATGCTGGTCGCAATATTGGTCTAGGGTATTCGGAATTTTCACAGAACATCCCTTCCGGTCAGCTCAACCGGGTCTCTGAGCCAGAACCTTTCCCTGGGGAAAATGCGTCCAGTATCAGACTAAATGCCCGACCATCGATGTTTGTTTGTGGGAACGGGTGCATCCGCAGGTTGGCTGCTGGGCGCGTACCGCGTCCAAGTACAAAACCGCGTTTTCTCCATTTTCTCTCCTTCCCTTCTTCTTTCTTCTCTTCATACGAAGGCGCTTTGAATGACAATTGTTGACACTCACGAGATACTTTGCAATGTCTACAATCACATCGAGCTCTTCGTCCTGCGGCCCTCCACCCACGTGGTGTTGGGCGGCGGAAGCCCTTTACTCTGACACTTCTTCTGATATGCTGAATTACCTTGCAAGTGATTTTAATAGGTCCCCGACGCGTTCTACGAACTCGATCTTCGGTCCTTCTCCCTCTCTCCCCTCCCCTCTCTCTCCTCGATCCAGACGACAACCTACGCTCCGCACTCCGATAGTCCGCCATGCCGGTGCCTAGCTTTGTGCCGCCGAGTCCCCC
The DNA here is from genome assembly GCA_001599795.1 of Exophiala calicioides. Taxonomy (NCBI): domain Eukaryota; kingdom Fungi; phylum Ascomycota; class Eurotiomycetes; order Chaetothyriales; family Herpotrichiellaceae; genus Exophiala; species Exophiala calicioides. The sequence continues at coordinate 3,916,685 of BCHZ01000003.1, forward strand.
AGACATCGACGCCAGCCACGCATCAAGCGACCTTCCCCCACGCCGGGCCCGATCGACTTTCACTATCGACGAGCTCTGAGTGTTGAATCCCCGTGTCCCAAGCCAACAGTGTCTCCCCCGCCCTTGATTGCTTCGCCGCCGCCGCCGCCAAGACTCAAGGCGTTCTCTAGGGCCAAACACTATCCGATCTGGATGGATGGGCCGGTCTTCTCTCCCACAAAGAAGCCAGCGGTCAGACCTTTCTGCAAAGCATTCTCCAGGGCCAAGCACTATCCGATCTGGATGGATGGACCGGTCTTTTCTCCCATGAAGAAGCCAGCCGTTGGACCTTTCTGCAAAGCATTCTCTATGGCCAGCCACTGTCTAATCGAGAAGATGGGGCCAGTCTTCGCTCCCGAGTCAAAATCCCCGGATGTTTGTACTCGCGTTGCGACCTTCTCAGCAGCGTCCCCCAGCCGTCAGCCAATCCTCCCACGGCAGCCCTTTGGCCCTCCTCCAGTCACCAGTCTAGTCAGCGGTCCAGTCACTATTCCTCGCAGCGTACTCCGTATTAGAGTCAGCGGTCCTCTGCTCTCCCGTTCCTCGAGCAGTTCTGGTAGCACCTTGACCTCCCCGCCGTTATCTAATCACCGAGAGGACTTTGATGCAGATGAGGCCTTTATGGTCTTAGACGTGTCGGAGTCTCCAGTCCCGGATACGCCAACTGGCCCAGTCATCTCGTTCCGCACCCTACCAACCTCAGCATTGGAGCCCTCGCCCGGATTCTTTGCTCGTTGCGGACAGTCTCTCGACTCAGAAGTCAATAAGGTCACGACATGGGTTCGATCCTGGTTCTAGTTACGGCAGACACTATTTCTCAATGGCTTGGGATACGGGCAATGTGAAGGATTGAGGGGATTTGGGTGTTGTTGATGGCTGTGGTGGTTGAGGTTATGCGTGTCAGTGGATGCCAGAGTGTGGTATCGGAGTGTATGTCGGTGGTTGTGTATGTCGGTGGTTGTGTATGTCGGTGGTTGTGTATGTCGGTGGTTGTGGAACTTGATCTCAAAGACTCAGTGTGCATTGTCGACCGGGTATTGGGGAATGCCCAGCAAGCTACTGATGGACTACGAGACGGTTCAGGTTGGAGGTACACATTCCAGATACCAAGGGCCATAGAGCGTCTTGCAGACCCGTCACATCTGCAGCGCCGCTAGTGTTGGGGAGCACTGGTCTAAATGGTGGTTTCTCGGGCTGAGAACTGATGTACGGATACACTAAGGTGTAAGGGGGGAGTTGTGGAAAGTCGATGTGGGCATGGAGCAAAATCGACTTTGAGGTCTGACAGTGGTGAAGGCTTACTTGGGGTTGTCATCAGGGTGGACTCGGCTTTCGTTGATCTGCTCGAACTTGACTTGGGGGCTCAGGAACTGCGGGATCTGGTGGTATGTGGATGTCTGGAGGCGTCGGTGCTGCGCGATACCGATTGCTTGTTTCGACCCCATTGAGGGCGTGTCATTTTTGTATCTAGTCGACTCGTGTTGGTTGGTTGGATGAGAGTCGATATTTCCGTCGGGGTCACCTCGGTCGTGGTTGACAATGAAAAAGTTACAAAGTCCAAAAAGGGGGTTCTCTGTTCAGCTGAATTGTGCCGCTTCAACTGCATGCAGACTTGCGTATGTCTTGGGTGGTTGCCTTCCAACTCGCGCTATTTGGAATTGTTGGCATCTGATATACCCCGATCACATGGGAACTCTTCCAGTATCCTCCCAGGCTTATCTTGTTGCGTTGTTCAAAGGACAACAAACCCCGGTGTACAATTGCCGCGAGGTGTCATTGCATCGAAGGCTGCAGTAGCGGAAGAATTTTTAGCTTGCAGTTGCAGCAAGCCTCCAAGCACCAAGTAGGCAGAACCTCAGAAGTGTCGTCACTCTGCATAGTACAGACGATAGTCTTCCAACTTCATTACTACGTTGCTAAGAGTCAAGCAGAAACGGACCACCGCAGATAAACGGTGAGAAGCAACACGCAGCTACGATGCATCTGTACGTGCCTGCCCAGTTTGAGAGAGTTGGTTTACGAGAGGACTCGGCATGATCATGTAATGATAGCGGCGACTCGGCTTGTTGTGGTTCCAGGCGCCCGAAGTGAGCATGTGTGCTGCCAGTGCCTGTGGTGTGTAAGCCGGGATGGCACGCAGGGCAACGCCAAAGTCGAGCCAAGGCCTCGGAACTAGGAAAGGCCGAGCACCAGGGCTTGTTATTCAGAAATTTGTCACCCTCTCGTCCTCGCACTTCAGCCACCCTTCGAAATATCGAAACCTTCTGCTCCATGCGCCATGCGCCATGCAGCTTTGGCTCTGACTTTGTCACGTGCCTGGAGTCTTTCGGTTCTTTGCTCCAGTCTGATGAGTGTCATGACCGAATGCCGAACCGCGAGGGATGACTAACCCCGCCTTCCTGACGGCTCATCGATGGAGGACCACTTACCTAATGCTTTCATCCGCCTACTGCTGGTGAAGCTACTTCCAATGTCCCTCCACACGCTGTCCAGCACAATCAAATATAAAAGGGTAGGTCCTCGCCGTTGAAGAGATACGTATCATCCTTCACACCCGCACCTAATCATCCAAGACAGCAACCAGCTTTGCATTCTTTCGAGAAGCCCGTACTTCATTTATCATTCCAAGCTCAAAACGGCGTCCCGACACATCTTGAAAATGTCTCAGCAAAAGATAATCACCGTCTTTGGGGCCACAGGAAACCAAGGTGGCTCTACTGTTTCAGCCCTGCTCAACAAGCCTCACTACAAGATCCGGGCGATAACTCGCGATCCGTCCAAGCCCGCTGCTCAGGCCCTTGCCGCCAAAGGCGTCGAACTTGCAAAGGCAGACTTGAACGATTTGGCGAGCGTGAAATCTGCCATTGCAGGCTCCCATGGCGTCTTCGCTGTCACCAACTACTGGGAAACCATGTCCAAGGCCATCGAAATCCAGCAAGGCAAGAACATCGTGGACGCATGCAAGGACGAAGGCGTTAAACACCTGGTCTGGTCCAGCCTGCCACACGTCGACAAGTTGACAAATGGCGTACTGAGCAAAGTCGAGCACTTCGACTCCAAAGCCGAGGTGTCCGAGTACGCCGACAAGGTCAAAGGCGACCTGATTGTTTCGCACTTCATGCCCGGCTTTTTCATGTCTAACCTGTTGACGCAAATCAAGCCCGATGGGGAGACCGGTGTTTTGGCCCTCAGCCTTCCCTGGGACCCCACACAGACCTTTGTCCCATTGCTCGACATCCAGAGAGACACGGGTCTGTTCACCGCTGGCCTCTTTGAAGCCGGCGCCGAGGCCGACGGTGTCTACGTCCAGGGCGTCAGCGAATGGGTTCACCCGAAATATATCACCGACACCGTCGCCGAGTTGAAGGGCCGCGAAGTCCAATTCAGGCAGCAACCCGCCTCTGTCGAATCGGTGGCTAAGATTGGTAACAAGATAGCTGAGGAACTCGCGGAGAATATGCTCCTCATCCGAGATTATAGCTACTTTGGCAAGGGGACAGAGAAGAACCAGGGAGCAAGTGATCGGTTTTTGGTCCAGGGCGCTCAGAAGAATACTCTGAAGAACTTTGCAAAGGGGGCAAAGTGGCCATTCTGATCGCTCCCTTTCGTAGGGGAAACGCGGGTTGGCAGGCTAGTCGAAAGGGAGGAATAGGAGGATTTGTCGCTATCTATCTAATCTTTTATACTTGTTGAATCTTCCAACTGTCCTCTGTTTTCCCGCAGATTTTGACTTCAGTTGGTCAAGCATCTCGACCCCAAATTTGCCCAAACGAGGCGCTTGGCCGCTTTCGATTTCGTCAAGACAGACTGACCGACCAGCCGTGAACCAGCACCAATTCCACGTCGACCGAAGGGGTGCGGAGTGACAATGGAGTCATTGCTCCGTACTTGATATTGAGTCTTTACTCAGTATAAGCTCACCAACGGCGTTCTCGCCCAGGGGAATATCGGCAATCGACCTCAGATCAGTGCCTTGCGTCTTGGGGAGGAGAGAACGGCTATTGGCCAGGGCCCTGGGAGTTTATCTCGCCTAACGTCTGACATCGCAATTTCCCGGCTGAATGAAGCTGGCGGATGGAGACCATTCAAGCCTCATTCCATACTAGGAAGGGTTGACCGCCGAGCTGCACACTCTAACTTCCTCGATTAGGCCCAGTTTGGTCGACTTCCAGCCAGCCACCCCCGGGGCCCCAGCTACCAGGAGCCTGCGACTTCTCTAAAAGGGCAGCACTTGTCTCTCGCGGCCATGTGTCCTGTCTGTAATGCGACTCTGTCAGAAGTCAGGAGGCCAAGTTCCCTGAGAATCGTCCTCTTGCCTCGTCAGAACCCCAATGGCCGATAGCGCACAGAGCGCGGTGCGTCCCGCCCCCCAGCCTGCCGCCGGCGAGGCTGGCGAACAGGGGAGCCCACAAGCAACGCAAGCCACGCCGACATCACCACCTCTCGACACAACTCCCGACTCAGATCCTCAATCCCATCCATCGCCTCCCCCCCCACAACCTCCGCCTCCCAGCAACCAGCAATCCGCTCCTCAGCAGACTCATCCTCCACAGCAGACCAACACATCAACGCGATTGGCAGACGGAAGCCAACTGCCTCGGTCGGCCTTGTTCCACGAAATTGTGGGGTCCGGTGAGTGCGAAACATTGAACCTGTCATTTTGAAAGTAACCCATGGCTGACGCGAGAAGATGGGAGCCCCTACACCTCATTTCGTAAGCGGGTTAGCGATGCATATAAATGGCATACGCTCCAGTACTGGTTCGTGGCCTTCTCGGCAAACAGTCTCCTGTTCATCCAGATCCTGGTGGCGGCCTCGTTGACCGCGCTCGGAGGCTTCAACAACATCCACGCACGACGAGCGACCATCTACCTCGGTGCCACCAACACCGTGATCGCGGGCTTGATGACATATTTCAAGAGTCGCAACCAGCCGAACCGGGCGCGCCAGTTCCGCATTGCCCTCCTGCACCTCAAGGAACGATTCGACGACGCCGAAGCAAACTTCCGCGACCCAGCCTGTAGTGACGATCCATACGCTGTCATCCAGCAGCTCAGGAAAGCCTACGATGATGCCAGACACGATGCTGAGGCCAATTACCCGGATCTGTGGATGAAGGCCGGTAGCACTTACAACCCTTTCTTCGAATCCCGTGAACCGGCAACGGGGGCGAATCCTCCGCCACCACAATCGCAACCGCAACCACCTCCAGCGGCAGGTGCCTTATCTCACGGCCCTCAGGGCGCTGCAGGGCCACCTAAACCGACTCAGAACGTGGGTGCCGGTATGTCATCAGGCGGAACCGAAGGGGGAAGCCATGCAATTGCGTCTGGCTCAAAGCTGTGATTGAAGGGCCTCTCATTTGGAAGTAACGGTTTTAACTAGCTGAGAACTATGTGCTGCTGAGAATGGCGGGAACGAAATGCCAACTTCGCGACCTCCGAGCAGCCCCAAGGTCAGCCCCAAGGTCATTAGTCGCCGCCGCCAACCCAATCCGCCACTCTTTCAGCAACCATATACACAGGGGCTTGGATATGGCAGGCGATAGGTAGAGGCAAAACGCTCGCATCCACGACCCTCAGACCCTGGACACCGTTGACGCGACAATGGCTGTCGACGACCTTACCCATGGAGCAAGTCCCCATCGGATGGTCGAGACTGTACCCGAAGTCTCGGGTTCTCCTGTCGATATCTTCATCCGGCGTGTCCTTGGTGATGGCAGCGTATCCCTCCGGCGTCACCTCGTGCGAGATGAACGACTTGCCCGTCTCAGTGTCTAGAAACACTGAAGTCGCCTTCTTCAAAGCCTCGCGCAAGATGTGGCGGTCGGCCTCGGTCGCGTTGAAGTTGGGATCGATAACGGGTGGGTCCTTCGCACTGGCAGATCGGATCGTGACGCTCCCCTTGGACGTCGACGCCAGACACACGGCTATGGAGCTGATATGGCTGCCGTCCATGGCTGCTTCCGTACCCGTCAGCCTCGTCCCCATGGGTGTGTACAACATGACAATCTCCATGTGCGACGCGCCTGGGCGCAGCAGAAACTCGCGGTCTTGGGCCGACGCGGCAAGCGGCTCGAGGCGAGCCGGCTCGTCCAACGGGCCGAACTCGATGAAGTCCATGGGCCAGCCGGCGAAGTAGGTCGGGTCGACGAACAAGGGCGACCCGATCGCGACGCCAGCCTCTGGGTTCTTCAGCTTCCACGTCAGCCCGACAGCCAGGTGATCCATGAGGTTCTTCCCCACTTCGACGTTCGTTGCCACCGCCGCAATCCCGCATTTCTCCAACACGGCTGGGTCCCCAATGCCCGAGAGCATGAGCACCTGGGGGCTGCGATAGACGCCGGCGCAAACGATGACTTCCTTGCTCGCCTCGATATGTTCCCCTGAGATAAGATCCACGCCGTTAGCCACCGGCTCCGCGCCAGAATGCTGCTGGAACGTGACTCGCTGCACGGTGCTCGAATCCCTGATCTCGACGTCGGCCAGATCCAGGATCTTGCCCGGTAGCTGCCGCTGCCCTTTGACCCACACCTCGACCAGCTCCGTCAGGCCGTTCTGCTGCCCGTTGTTCCCGTCGGCATTATACTCCACACCGGCCTCCTCCCACGCCTTCTGGATTGTTGGACGCAACGGATACCGGCGTTCCGGCCAGTTGGACCGCAACGGCACGACTGCCAACTCTCCCTCGTACCCGTGATGGATGGGGTCCTTAACCGCGGCAGTCTCCCCTTGGCTCAGCGTCACGTTCTCGGTCCGCCGAAAATACGGCAGGAGCTTCTCATACGACCAGCTCTCATCCCCGACCAGGTGCGCCCAGTAGTCGTAGTCAACCTGCGGGCCTCTGGTCCACACACCACCGTTGATGGCCGCACCGCCACCGAGCGCTTTTCCCACAGGCACCGTCGCACCGCGCCCGCCCAGGTGCTTGTTGGGCACGATGTCGAGCAGGTCGGCGTGGGGCGATTCGCGCGCGATATGTGCCCCGGTCGATGACTGGACGCACGGCGTTGTCGAGGGGTCGGTACCGGTTTCGAGGACCAGGATCCGCTTGGCTGATGACGGCGTGTCGGGGGCGGCGATGAGTTTGGAGAGGCGTGACGCCAGCACGAGGCCCGCCACCCCGCCGCCTATGATTATATAGTCGTATGAATTGGGCATTTTCTTTCAACTTGTGTCCAAATCTTGGGTGTTTCCACAATCACCGGATCTAACTGACACCTAAGTTTCGTAAAGATCGGTCCTTGACTTTTTTAGAGATCGGCAAGGAGTGTACCGGACCTATTCCGTCCTTGTGACAAAGTCAGGATTTCAATGCTGACATGCAGTGTTATGCCCCGACGGTGAAGATATGAACCAGTCCAGGAAGGGGGGGTGGTTGAATCAATCGAGTTGGTCCAGAGGTTTAATCCTACCATCAGAGGGGATGTCGGAAGGGAGACGCACATGGTACATGTAGCGTAGGTTAATATGTATCGCGGTCCCGTAGCCGTCGTTATCGTCTCTCGCATCAGACCAGTCGACCGTTTAGTTGCGAACACTCGTTGTGGCGTGGACCAGTGATATCTTGACCGAGGGGCTTGTGTGGTGCGTTTGTGGCCAATTGGAGACGAACACGAGAGTACAGATGGAACCCTCTGTCTAGTAAATGCGAGGGCACGCAGCGACGTGTGCAATGTCGAGACCCACAGCGTTGGACCTGATGTATTGCGAAGTCGCTTCAGATAGCGGGGTCAGTGTGTGTGCAGGAATCGATCCGGAGCATTGCGTAAGCTACGTCCTCATCATTAGATTGAGGTGGAGCAGAAGGCTGGCATTCCCCAGATGCCATTCCGATCCTGTCAGCTGTTAGGCGCCATCCAAAATGAACCAAATCAAACAACATGCAGCTCGAATACGAAGTAAATAGAGAGCGGGCAGTATGATGAGTCAGTCAAGTCGAGCTACACATCGCACCAATCCAGATCGTCCATCAGCCTGGCCACCGCATATCAATCCTGGATCACAGCGATTCAATGTCATGTGATGCTCTCCTGACCTCGAGGGTTTCACTGACAGCAGGGCGGCAAATACGTGAGGTTTTGTTGATTGTTTATCATAAATTGGGATTCCACACCGTATATAATGGTATTATAGCCTCCAATAAAATCGCGCCGATCGGCCCAAACTCCAGGGGACTTGTGAAAAATTCCGAATGATACTCAGTACATGTCGTTAGAAGGGCCTTTTGGACCTCCGGGCCAATCCCTTTTGGTCGGTCAACCACATTGCATACACCCTTGCTTGTCTGTGTAGAAGTTCAGACATCTGAGGACAATGTTAACTTCCAAGGGTTTGGAGTGAGAGCCGTCACATCTGTCGGGAGACAAGATGGGATTCCGTGCTTAAAGCTCACTTACCCGCCTGATGTAGCTTCGATAAGGCAACACCCATCTCGGGATTTGTAGTTCATACTGCGGGGAGCAAACACAGTCACGGTCAGTGCAAGGTTCAAGCAAGCGAGGGAAGATGGAAACAAAGACCCCGAAACCACCAGACCATGGCAGACTCCAACAGAGCCTCCATCAAGTGTTCGGGGACCATGCATCATGCTAGATGATGTGGAGGAAGCGGGAACCATTGGCCAACATACCATCCATTGGTGTTATCACCATAATTCAAGCAGCCTGTCGAGAAAGAGTCAGCGATCCTTGGTCTCGAGTGCTTTCACCCCAAAACCATTATCTCGTACCTTCGGCGTGATCTCCATACACCATGCAGCCTGAAGCCCCGTCACCGAACGTACAGCAACTGTCGTCGGTCCTTTTCTTGTAGTCCGGTTGCGTCGTTCCTGTCAACGAGGGTTGGGGATGGGTTTGGGTTTGGGTTTGTGCCTGTGGCCGCCGCTCCTGCGTTTGCGGAGAATCTTCAACATTCAGTCGGTCGCCGCTGTGGGCAGAGGAGGAGCGCGAAGAGGCTTCGTAAGGAGGAGGGGGGTCCATGCGAGGGAAGGTAGGTGCGGCGCTGCTTGTCGCCTGGGACGGGGGAGAACTGAGTTTGCCCATTTCTAGGGTCTGATGTTTCAACGAAAAGGAAGAGACAAGACGGACGACCGTCAGAGTCGATAGAAACAGATTCGGTCTAATAGTCACCTGGGAGGAGAGGAACGGGTAGGCAAGTAATAGCCGGAGGTAAGTATTGCAGAATGGGGATGAATTCGATGTCGTCTGCGCTCAACACGAAATGTTAACTCACAAGAGTCGAGTCGGCGAGAAGATTGTGAGCACAATAACAAGTTTGGATACTTTTTACGACAGTAGTGAGAGCCGCCATTGATCTGGAGATGGGAACCCGAGGAGCGAATACGAAGCGGCGATTGGGTTGTTTGGTGGCTGCCTAGGAACGGTGAGGTTGCAGTTTGGCTGTCAAGGGGGCTTGACGGGGGTGTGGCTGAGCCCCGAGGACTCCAAGAGGATGCTGCGCGCTGCTCATCCCCAGGCAGTGACGCCCATTTAATTCGCCGACTGGCGGCGCTGAGGGGTCACTGTGAGTTATTAGGCAGCCTGGAGTGCCCTGGAGGCTGGATTCTGGAGTGTAGTGGGGTGCCCACACCCGTGGCTGCTGCAATAGGTTGCCGATCACGATCACGTGCCGACGGCGTGACCAGAAAGCACAACATGAAGCTTTACTCCATTAGGGCCCCAGGATGCTTGGAAGCCCATCGGAGCGTGCGCCTGATGGCCTCCGACTATTGCGCAAGTGAGAACATGGGGGGAGTGCAGGAGCAGCCCTTCACTATATTAATTAATCTGAGTCAATTAAAAATGGCATATGACGCCCGCCAAGCGTCACGAGGCTCCTTGCTCCGTTCCTCGCAGCACGCTCGCAAGGAGAAAGGACGAGAGAGGACAAGAAAGGAGTCGATAGGCCAGGTTTAGGCGTGGTGGGTGGGCAGGATGGCCAGACCAGCAATTACAATTCGCATGCGAGCGTAAGCGAGAAAACTGTCTTTGTCTGGACTTTGCGGTGGCATGCTGTCGGGCCCCCGTTGCCTCCGGTCTTTTATTTCTCAGGTGACGCTTGCCCCGCAGACGGTGCAGCCGTGGTGAGCAATCTAGGGCGACATGGCTCCCGTCTGTTATCGATAGTGTATTTTTTAATCTTAGGGGTCGAAAACTTGGCCTAGGGCATGGCATGATTCTGGAGGCGGCACCGCCGCACGGGCCATTAGAGGAGGCAAGTCACTATTCGATTGGGTGCTTCCGTCGCCCGGCTCCAAGTGGTTTCTCGGCGTCTTTGCCCCTGACAGTGACACCCCTCCACTAATAGGGCATAGCCGGCCAATCCCTTGGGGCGCAGCTGCGACGCTTGGGGGGTTCTGAGCAGGTTCTAAAAAACACGCCGTCAGGTCCTCTGACAACATCTTCAACCTTTTCTTTCTTCATCAGGGTCCCTCCAACCCAGTTCGGTTCCATCTCCCCTTCGCCCTCATCGCATCTGTATCACGTTGCAGTCGCAACTCGCACTCGTTTGAATCTCCTTCTCTCCCAGTTCGTCGCTTGACCGACTCTTGTTCACCACCTCCCACCGCGAACCGGTGCAACCTGACGCGTGCTCTTCTCACAACGACCGCCTCTTCCATCCTTTGGGCGTTCGCAACCAATCCCCCGTTACTTTTCAGTCATGGGTCTCAATCACCACTATCGGTCCGTCTCGAGCGATGAGTCTTTCCCGCTGGCTCCGCCGGAGGGGAAGGCGAAATCTGGCTGGGGGAAACAGTCCATCCTCTTGTCTCTCGCAACCGGCACGCTCTTCATTGCGATTGTTGCCGCTGTACTCTCCACGGTCTCTTCGGCTGTTGTCAACTATAATTCTACCCACGCTGCCTCAACGACAGGTACCGCCACCGTCAGTTCTGCCGTCAGCAACCCGACCGCAGTTCTGGATGGATCCAAGACCGAAACAGCGGCCGATCCCGACCTTTTCCCTCCTGAAGTCCCGATCCAAGATTGCGGATACTCGCCCGATGAAGCCCGGGCGAAAGGCTGTATTTTTGACGTGATGATGCAGCTGTGGACCCCCAAGGATTGCTTTGATGAAACTCTCTCGAACCGTTTCCTCGATGTTGGGAACTGGACATGGTATGCAGATACCACTGCCGAGAAGATCTACAGCTTGGAAGACATGAGAAAGGGAGAACACGATGCGGTCTATGTCGCTCAAGACTACCATATCACCCACTGCATCTATGCCTGGGAAATGCTGGTCCGTGCCATGAGAACCCAAGAGCCTATCATCACCGAGCTCATTTCATATGACCATGTCATTCATTGTCGCCACAAGACTCTTCAGAGAGCTGACGGAGGTGCTTCAATTCGTGGAGTGCGAGCCCCGACCGGTTATACTCGATGCGCCCCTTACGAAACCTGGGTCTTCCACCTCCCTGAGAACGAGCACTCGTCTTCCGACTAGTTGATTGCATTCAACGATCACAATCGAGTTGGAAGTTAAAACACTTATATTGAAAGAGTTTGCCGTCATTCACTAGAATTCTCTGTTTCTGCTCAGTTGCCAACGTCGCCCGAGGACCCTTTAAGCCTTGCACACGACCCTTCGGGACTTTGCGCTCGAATCAATCATCCTAGCATAACAGCCGCCCGCTCAAGTGCCAACCCAAAGCTAAAGCCCACATCGACCTTCCCCCTTCGAGTCTCACCAGAACCTGTAGTTGAGGAACAGACTGGTGACTGGTGCCGAAAGAATTCTAGCACCAATGCGACTGAATCCTACAAATTAGTGGAATGAAGGACAAGCGAACTATTGGGGGAGTGGCTAGCGGCTCGCAAGACAGTGACTCTGAAGATGTTTCTTGTATCATTTGGGTCTAGGGTGCGGATGTTTTCTTGGAATCTTCGAAATTGTCCTTTAGTCATGATCTGTTTTTATCAGAATACTATAAACGACGCGGAAGACGAGTAGCAACTTAACTACTCTAGCATCAGCATCAACACTGTTCTGGGTTCTGTGTTCTGTGTTCTGTTCTCAAGCCCAACGCTGGAAAGAAATTCAACCCAATCACGTGTCTTCTCTGGCTTGGCTCCCAACGTCGATTTCGATCCAAACTTTTTTCTTCAACACCCTTCTCCATTTGATATTATCTTTCGTTGATCTGTTCTCAAGTTCTCGACTTTGGAAATCTCTCAGTTCTCGCTGATGCCGATGTGGAACCGATGCCAATGAGAGCACGGCATCAGGATTCCCAGCCATTGGCTCCCCAACGTAAGCACAAGCCTCGTACAAATCCCCGCCTTCACCAGATTACTCACTGTGTGCTTGAAAATCCATTCTGACAAGCAATGACTCTATATGGGAATTCGCCTTCCCGTGGGTCTATTCTCAGACCCATATCGATGCCATCATCAGCGTTACAAGTTACTGCGCCCTTGGGTGAATTTGTCGACCTGGCCACTGGCCGGTTGCCACATTTTATGCCAGACATGTATAAGTATCGAAGAGAACTCACACTTCGATCCATCACTCACATCAACACACAGTACACACGATACACACGATACCATTTCTTTCTTTTCATTTCCATTCTTTCTATTTCCTTGCTCATTTATTCTATCTTGCAAACACTCTTTCGACCCGACATTTCTTTCTGTCGCTCTCTAGCAGACTCGACCAATCCATTCTTTCACTCAACATCCTACAAATACTACAAGTAACACTCAGTCGAGACCAAAAATGAAGTCCACAATATTCAGCGCAGCCAGCACCCTTCTCTTGGCTGCCATTGCCTCCGCGGCTCCCCTCCATGTGTCCCGCGACGGTTCCACCGTCACCATAAATATCAAGACCGGCGACGGCGATGCGTCCTCAACTCTCAGTGTAAATGTCGACCAAATCGCCGTCACATCGGGTCTGGCTTCTTCAGGGGTGGCCGCTTCCGTGTCAGCATCGGGCGTCTTCTGCCAGGCCTTCACCGACGCGGCAGCCACTCAAGCCCTCGGTGACATCTTCTCGCTAGGGAACGACGCGAGTTTCTCTGCCGTTTCCACTGGCGACACAGGATCAGTAGCCAGCGATGCCGTCCCCATCGGGTCGTTCCTGTGTTCCAACTCCCAGGCCGGTGTCGCACCCAAGACTGCAGCCGGAACCAGCACCGGAATGGCTAGCTCGGGCACTGTTCGTGTCCAACTCGAACAGTCCGCCGATCAGTTTGTCCAGGCCGAAATCCCACTCGATCATACCCTCGTTAGCACCCAAGGCAGCTTCCTTGGCAACACGGGCATTGACCTCGGATTGGTTTCCGCCTCTGGTGCCAGCTTGGACAGCGTCTCCTGCCAGGTGTTTCAAGATGCTGCTGGGACTGTGAAAATCGGTGGACCCGCGACGGCAGCACAGGATGCCATTTTGAGCGCAGATCCGAACACCCCTTCGCAAATTCAGGCTATTCAATGTGGCGCTACTGCTTAATAAGTGTTTAGCCGGTCGTTTTCGGTTGCGGATGGAGTGAATACTCAGTAAAATGGCACTCTGGAAACGGGCACAGGGGCGAGCTGTCGGCGCCAGGAGACGTAGAATAGGCTTTGGAATTCGGGTACAGGTGCGGATGGGTAATCTGATAATATCTTGTTGTATGAACTGAATCACATCACCTTTGTGGAATACCATCTCTGCAATCACTTCGAAATGTTCTTACCGAGAATGCCTACCCGAGCTTTACTCCATACTCCGTACAATATGCCGGTCGTCGACATAACCAATCAAGCTCACAACCAAGCTTTTGTCAAAAGACACTGTCCCAATGCGGAGTACTTAATACGAGCTTCTTCCCTCAATCAACGTTTCAATCCGTCTGGTTATCTGCGGAAGTGACCAACGCACTGGCTTCAGGCCATCGGTCTAGGACCCCAGGGAGGAAACGTGCAGATTTCACTGCTCGGCACACCCCCTTGATTCGTCGGAATGGCTCCCTCACTTCAGCTAATCTTAGCCCCGCCCCAGAGCGTCGACGGTGGCTTGCGTCGCGCCCCTTCACACCTCTTCAAGTCTGGCTGACCTGCATGACCGCCCTCCTGTAACGGTGGGTGAAGATCTCCCGTGGTCCCATTAAGCTCAATCCGTCACCCCGGAGAAATGGTCTTTCTGCCTCCCTATGACTGAGAAGCTGAGCGTAGGTTCGCGCAGACCCTCCCCCCTTCGCCTTTCCCCATCCCCAGTGACTACCTTTTGGAAATACGTCCCTTTTCACATGGAGTTCGCATTTACCTATCTCCTTGCTTAGATATGAGTGAATCAACAGAGCCTGTTCATGAGGGGGTGGACGAATTCGTCCTCGATCCGGTTAGGGTGTCGCTACTAGCCACGATCGACGACGAGAATACGGCGTACAACGATCCCGAGAAGGTGGGCCGTCATTCCCTCTTCGAGGCCAAAACCATCGACATATGGGAATCCAGCCAAAGAAGGGCACAGGTCGTCGATCGAAGCTATCCTGTTTCGCGGAGACTGCCTGAAGGCCTGTTCGACGCCCATCATCCGTCTGTCCCCAAGGGAAGCCGTCTTGCGTTGAGACTCTTGGTCACCCGTCCAGCTCTCTCCGGCAATCAAACGGCCCGACAAGATGATCTGGGCCGCCCGGACGACAGACAGATCAACTATCTCCCTTTCGTCCCCAGCGAAGTGCAAGATTTGATCCACCAGTGGGACCTGAATCGAGAGTACACTTGGATGAGGCTGAACTCGCGCGAGGTGGGCAACTTCCAGCGCAAGATCATCTGGAACTTCGACTTGGATCCTCCCCGGGCCGTGAGGATGGGAATGGTCATCCACTTCCCCTTCGTCCTCCTTCCTGCCCGCCGAACGAAATACCTCACCGAGACCAAGGGCGGCCGGATGGCGTCCCGTCGAACCCTCCGGTCTGACTACAACCCCCGTCGAGACGACCCGTTCATCTGGTCGTTTGCCATGTCTCACTCGCTCCGTGACGGCAAGACGCGAGGCATTCTCGATGGCTTGACAGACTGGGCGTTCGGCGACGTCTCGCGCCGGCTGCTCAAAGCCACCCAGCAATGGTACCTCCACCCAGTGCACGTCCCTGTGATTCTCCTCAACATCTTCTTCGACCACGCCGCCTGGGAGGTTAACAGACTGTGCGTTGAGGTGGGGCATTTCGAGTTCCTCTCGCGAGATGCAGGCACCAGTTCCCTCGACCAATTCGACGTCATCACCACTCAGTTACAATACATCTGCCGGTCACTGGATTACCAACAATCGCTGGCCAAGTTTCTGCTGGAAACGATCAAGTTCCTGGAGAAGAAGGTCTTTGCTCGCGAAGGCCCTGACCTCGACGACGGCATCTCGGATGCCTACAAGACCTATGTGTACCAGACCAATCCGCACATGGAGGAGAAGCTGAACAACATCCTCCATCTAATCGAGAACAACATCTCCACCAGTCAGTATCTCCAGTCCAGGACGAGGGATGCTCTCGATTTCGTGCGTGAAGTCACCCACCTTCCCCCCCTATCGTCATTATCCGTCCGCAGTATTGCTCCACCACGCTCAGGCTAACGATATGACACCAGATCAAGGGCAAAATCGCGCTCCGCGACAACGAGTCCAACCGAGACGACGCCGACAGCAACAAAACCATGCAGTTCCTCCAAATGACCTTCCTCCCGGCCACGTTCGTCGCGGCGATCGTCTCGACCAACTTTTTCAACCTGGCCAACAACCCGCCGACCGTGTCGTCCTACTTCTGGGTCTTCTGGCTCGTCAGCATCACGCTCACCGTCTTGACCCTCGGCATCTACTTTTTCTGGAAGTGGAAGAAGAAACAGGACGCCAAGAGGGAGGCCCGCGAGGCCGAGGAGCGGGAGAAGGGCAGGGGTTGGGAAGAGGGCGGCAACGAGGATGCGACCTGGAGTGGTGGGGATGGCGGGAGCGATTTGGATGGAGGGGGGAGGGGGAGGAGGAGGCGGAGCCGGCGGGGGCGGATATCCACCGCCGAGGGRGGTGGGRAGAAGAAGAGGAGAAAGGAAAAGCCGGAGCTGGTGCTTTGAAGGCCATTGTGGGACAAGCAGTGGGTATAACTCTGGCACTCGGTTTCCGTGAGCGTCTGTCCGTGAATGCTGTTTCCAATCAACACGCAAAGTGGTGCCAGCAGACAGTATTCAATCAAGACCGGCGAGGCTTTCCCGATCTCTACCAATGTAGAATGTTTCCCTGTTCAATGTCTAGATATTCCCTCCCGCGTTGCAGGTGAATAGTGGCTTCAAAGAGTGAATTGAGCGAGGCCGTCAACTAAATCTCTGGCTGCATGTGGCGGTGAAGGTGTGCACTGGTGTGAAGTGGTACTCCGTTCCTTCCTCGTCTATACTGGCACTGAGAAGTAACTGGCAGGAGGTACCCAAAAGGGTTAAAAAGGAGCTCTATTTTAATCTCCCAAACATCCTCCTTCCAACCTCGACCCGTCTACTCTCTTCCCACCACAACCTACCCACCTGGCCACTTTCACAGAACCACTCTGACAATCCACGTCCAAAGATCTCCAGATCCAGACAAAAGCCGGCCCCACGCCAATCCAAATCCACTCTCCACTCTCCGCTATCCATCATGCCTCAATCTACCTCTACCCAATCCAGCAAGACCATGTCCCAGAACGCCATGGTCAAAGCTGCGGGCTTCCAGTCCTTCAACCAATTCCTCCTGTCATATGGTCTCCGCATGCACGACGCAGACGACGTCAAGGAGGGCCAAGAAATTCTCCGGAAGTTGTTCGAGCAGAAGAACTAAGTTTCTAGTGACAACAGTGTGAGAGACGTCATCCCTCCTCAACACCTCTCTAACCGACTGTAGGTCTAGGTGCTACCGATCGATCCCCCGCAAAGACACAAACCGGGTGTGCGTATGGCTGGATCTTGGGTTGTGGAGGACGGTTGCGAAGTAGGGATATCTTGTCATCGGTCGATCAGACAGACCACGGGAATTCCGCTGGTATTTCATAGAGAAAGCTGTCAGGCCACTCGCTGTCGGCAATAGCTTGCACCCACAACGGGGGATCATGAATATCAGTCCATACTGCTATCTGGTATCAGCAGGAAGAAAAAGTTCAACACTGGTGCAAACAAGCAATGCACTCATTCTGAATTGAATCTATTTCCACTGTCTTTGAGAAATATCATCTAAACGTCAAACTTCTCGCCGACCAGCTTCTCACTGATAGCCCACAGCCGTTCCGCGCCCTCATCACTCTCAGCGTACTCGTAAGTGCTCTCACACTTGGCATCCTTCATCCACATGCCATTCTGGGGCTCGATACGGGGGTCGAGAGCGGCGACTAAGGTGGTATTGATGCCCAGCTCGAGGGGCTTGATATCGGACTGGTCGTAGGGGAAGGGGCGGCCGGTATTGCGCAGCGCGATTTCCATGATCTTGGCGAACTCGCCAGCGAAATCAGCTATGTGGGTCCCCAGCGAGGTCTCCATGATGCTGCCCGGGTGGACGCTGTAGCTGAAGATGCCGCGGTCACCGAACTTGGTGGCCAGGGCGCGCGAGAACAGCACGTTGGCGGTCTTGGACTGGCCGTAGCCGGACCAGGGGTCGTACTCGGCGCCGTCGCGGAAGTTGTAGTCTTCGAAGCGGAAGGGCCCGAGCTTGTGGCCGAGCGAGGTGACGTTGACGATGCGAGCGCCGGGCCCCGCGGCCTCGATCTTGGGGAACAGCAGCTTCGTGAACAGGAAGTGGCCGACGTGGTTCGTCGCGAACTGCAGCTCGACGCCGGCCTTGTTGACCGTGTACTCGGCCACGGCCATGATGCCCGCGTTGTTAATGAGCACGTCCAGCTTGTCGATGGAGCCGTTGATGGTTGCGGCCGCCGCTCGCACCGAGTCGAGATCGTCCAGCGACACCGCGACGAAGTCGACCTTGATCGCCGCGTTGATTTCATGGATCCGTGAGATGATCGACTCGACCCGCGACCGCGACCGCGCCAGCAAAATCAGGTGCGCTGGCTTGCCGTGCGCGAGTGCCACTGCTGTCTCGCCGCCGAGGCCTTTCTCGCTAGCGCCCGTGATAACAACTGGTGTGCGAGTCAGTCTTCAGCGTTGTTCACTTGATCCCCGGTAAAAGGGGACGGGAGCAAAAGGGGGGGAGGAAACTGACAGGTCTTGCCCTCAACTCGGTCGGCGAGCTCCTCGACCACTTCGATCCCGGTCGTGTCTCGGGTGAAGGCCTTCATCTTGTTTGGTTTTGTGGGTGGAGGAGGGTGGGTGGACGTGACAAGTCTGCCAACACTGGGAGATGAAAGTCGGACAAAGGACTATCTGTGTGCACAATTTCACCGATAGAGAGTTTCTTCTAAACGTGATCGAGGGGTTATTCAAGCCAAGTCAATTCAGGTGGTGGAAAACAAGATGTCTTTCTTCTGCTCTTCATTTTCGCGACGGCCTATTCACACTTATATACTTGACCTGTCCCTTCAGCCTTGGGCCAGCATCCATGCACTCCGAGAGGAGATAAACTATCTCCAGGAGATGCAGCGCCCAGCAACCGCCCAGCAAAGACGCGCCGAAAAAACCCATTCGTCGGATGCTGTAATCCATGACCAACGTTATGAAACAAGAGAAAACACGAGCCACCAAAATAATCGACCCTTGGCTGGTCTGGAGCGGCCGCTCATGATTGGCTCTAATGCGACTGGCTGACACGATTAAGTCAACCGTCACACAACGGTCAATATGGCGGCCGCTGGGCCGCTTACTCACCTTCCTTCGGGCGTCGCACCTGCGTCATTAGGCTTTACCTAGGTCATCCTTGCGGACTTTAAGGCCGCTACACGCCCCGGGATTAAGCAGCTGACCGGCGGACGGCCGTCGTACGGACGGGCAGTGCTGGCTGTGTGGTGTGCACCTCTCTCGTTTGATGATGTCAACATGAATGCAGGAATACCATCTACCAGGAGGAGAATGCACGTTTCTGCTGCAGAATCATCTCATTCGCGTCATTATTTTCGAGCACTGGCTAATTCTGCCACTGAGGAAAGACCTTTGGTCCTGGCGCCTGAAAACACTCGAAATATTGGTACAAACGTGAAACGAATGCCACGATACTCGTGTAGGGGGTATCTCGAAAAATCATGTTTTCCAAATCCCAAGCAAAAAACCCGCCCCGAAACCCTCATTTCAATTGCGGTCGCATTGCGCGACGCACCCCTCATCCTTCAGGATAGTTCGTTCAGATGTTCTCAATCACTCTCGCATTCATGGCTTGTTGGAACCCGTCATTGGTATCCATGTTGAAGGTGTTGCCGGTGTTGCCGGCGCTGCCGGTTGGTTGCTTAGAGTTGTAGCCACTAGGCTCGCCACTCTGTTGCATGAGGTTGTTCATCATATCGGGAGGCATGGTTTGGTTGGCCGCCGGCAAGAAAATGACCTTGCTGTTGGCCGTCTTGGCCATGGCTTGCATCGCCTCCAAGTATCTGATTTGCATGGCAGGAGCAGAGCTCAAGATGTCGGCCGCTTGTCTCATGAGCTTGGCGGATTCAACTTCAGCCCGAGCAGCAATGACTTTGGATTCACCGATTCTCTTAGACTGAGCAGCCATGGACAGCGAATCTTGCAAATCATTGCTGAAGATGATGTCTTTGATGAGCATGGATTCCACCTGGACACCCCATCCGGATGCAACATCCTCGATGATCTCACCAATGGACTGGGCCAGCTCCTCGCGGCGCTCGATCACGTCTTGGAGGACGCGGGCACCAACGACATGACGCAGGGTGGTTTGGGTACGCTCGACCAGCGCTTGTCGGATGTTGGAAATACCAAAAGCAGCCTTGTGGGGCGATGTGATGTGATAGTAGATGACCGAAGTTAGATTGAGTGTGACGTTGTCCTTTGTCATGCACACTTGACGTGGCACCTCGACAATCTGGATCTTGACGTCGACCTGGATAAGGCGCTCAGAGAGAGGGTTGATCTTGACTAACCCGGGATCAACAGCGCGAGAGAAGCGACCGAATTTGGTGACGAGGCCGACGTTTCCTTGCGACACGGGCTTGTAAGGGTTGGGGCAGATGATGCAGCAAGGGACGGCACCCATGCAACCAATGCAGGATCCGAGCGTGTTGACTGTGGGGGCGGTTAGCCAGGGGAAAGGAAGGAGATTGACTGGCTTCACTCACTCATAGAGCCGTACCAGGCGTTGATCTCGATGTCTGTGTCGCCTTGAAGAGTCTGCGCATACGATGGCTGCAAGTCTTCGCGTCGCGGTGGCTGCACCTTGATGACGCCGCCGTTCTGAGGGCGGAAGCCGACTGGAGGACTGACAGTCTTGCCATTGTCCTGGCTGGAGATTCGAGGAGAGTCCATTGCGGAAGATTCAGGGTCGGTAATCAGAGGGTGTGTGGACGACAGGATGGGCGAGAGGCAAAGTAGTGTTGACGAAGGCGCAGGACAGGAAAGGAGGGGGGTCGGAGCAGAGTCTTTGTGTACTTGTGTATGCGCCCTGGTTGGAATGCGCGAAACACAAGATGGTGGTGCGAGAGTGTAGTTTACGATGGATGGGGAGGATGGGGAGAGAAGTACCCGATGGACGGTGTCATAGACAGATATATGTGGATGGATGTGATGGATGTGCTTGTGCAAAGTGGAGTGAGACGGGATAGGAGGGCGAGGTGCCAGACAGCAGGGAGAGCACTGAACAGGCTCTAGCAGTCTAGGGAAACCTGAGGGACGCTATTTCTGGAAGTCAAGGAATGGGCGTGGACCTTCCCCGCTGTCTACTGAGTAGCTACCTTGGCTGGCATCTATCTGCTCCGTACTTCCATCGTGAGTCTTTTGTTGAAGCTGCCTCGGCCGGCAGTGATGCGGCACCTCAGGCTCCGAATCGACCAGTTGAAGCCTCCTGTCTTCACCTCCGGCCGCACCTGACCGTGGCAAGTGCTGGAGTTTATCGAGGCCTCTGGGCTAGTGTCGAGGATGCGAACAGGCATGGTTTAGTGTGGGTGCCAGGTGGGCGCTCTTCTGCCTAGGCTGTCACTTTGCCCGGGGGATGGCCCAGCCGGCGGCCAGTCACAGGCGCAGGCGACCTCCTTCCCGCCCAGGATTCCATGACGTTAGGGGCAGTGCCCTCGCAACTCCACCCCAAATCCACATCATGCGATCGCTCTTTCTCCTAGGAACCCTTCGCATTGAGCCTACCTGGGGATCCTGGTCCGTCGGCGGCCGAGTGGTGATTCGCTCCCCGGGGGGTTTTGATGCACAACGCGTGGCACAGTGTCCCCCCTCTGTGTCTTCCTCCAACAGCGAGGCGTGACAGGGCAACAACGAGCGCCAGAGAGCACACCCTTCGCTCTGCCGCTGCTGCCGCTATCGCTGAGGGAATTCGCCACGCCCGCAGCCAACCCCACTTGAAACACTTAGTCCCCTCGGCAATAAAGCTTAGCCTACCAAAATCTCCCCAGGTCTGCAGCGACTCTACCGGTAAGTACAGCGAGTCTAATCGTTTCCACGCACCACGCCCATTGAAGTTCCGCGCGAACCTTCACCCTGCCGTTAACTATGCAGCTGTCAGAAAGTTGCGTGTGCAATGTTGCATCCTCGGTGTCGATGACAGCCAGAGGAGCGCGGGCAGGGCCTGAATGACCAAGCCGATCTCCAACACCAAACACTGCCAGCACCAAGTGAGCCTTGGCTTGGCAAATCACTTTGTTGTGGCGCAGGCCGAGAGGATTTGCCGATTTCCTCCACTGGCCTCCTCCGGTCTCCTCACCATCCATCCTCTGGTGCCTCTCTCAACATGCGGCGGCCACAGCCCGAAGTCGGCGTGGGCTTCCTCCATTCCTGGGACACCTAGGACCAGTTGTCCTCACCACAATCCACTCGCATCGCAAGGGCATCATCGTCGCTCTCGGGTCTAGCGACTCTTCGAGAACCTTTCCATCAGTGGTTTAGCGGCCAAAGTCTGTCGGTGTCCCGTGACGGCGTCACCACTCGAAAAACCCACACTCTCCATGTGCCAAAAATAGTATATCAAAATCCACTTGCCACAACCATCATCAACGGATCAGCCAGGCCAATCTCGCAGCTGCAATCCGCGAAATTTTCGGATTCACGTGCTGTCAAGATCCTCGCATTTTAGCGATCTTTCCAGAGGTGGTGACTTCACTCCTTGTCATCGTTCCATTCTACATACCAATGCAGACATCCTTCTCTCGTACTCGGGTTTCCCGTTCACCCCACGCGCCGCTAGTCCCCAGCTACCGAGGTTTGTCTCCGGGTTATTCCACCTTCTAAACCTGGCTTCCTACAAGTCAATTGTACTGAGTACTTTCTCCGAGCTAACTGTCTGGGCGTTGGCCGGGTCGATGCCATGGCGCAGACGCGGGCCGAACGAAAGGCAAACTTCTCTGCAAGACCAAGAGGTATCTAGTGAAAGGTCTAGTCATCACGACCAAGTCCTCCAATACGAAGTAAACCCACGCTGCTAGCATGAGCAACAGGCAAAGAAAGAGGCCGATGATCAGGTGCTAGTCCGCGATGCACCCAATTGTGAGGTTGGACCAAATCCGCCCGGTCAAAATCCCTTGGTGTCATCCAATGGCAATGCCGCCTGCTGATCGAAGAGAATGGCCCGCTTACCTTATCCAACACCGTGGCCGAAGACCCCTCGACCCCCAAACCTGAACACCATTTTGGCCCTGGTGATGAACCCTGTCTCTTCAGCGCCAGTTTCCCATGAATTGGCCGCAAGGGGCCTGGCTAGCTGACAATCAATAACCGCGGTCGTTGAGGCAGGTCTGGTAAAATGGACGCTTCAAGGTATGTAGAAGGATCAAGTATGCCTCATAGTAATCCCAAAAGACCACCAGAGGGCTAAGCGAATTGGCCGACCGACTTCATTGAGCGACGATACAACTAGTGCCATCTTCCTTCCTCACTTCCCCCCCTTTCCCGATCGAAGTGCCTCCGCCCAAAATATGCCTCGTCCAAAAATAA
This sequence comes from Exophiala calicioides, assembly GCA_001599795.1. NCBI lineage: Eukaryota > Fungi > Ascomycota > Eurotiomycetes > Chaetothyriales > Herpotrichiellaceae > Exophiala > Exophiala calicioides. Next base: position 3,939,708 of record BCHZ01000003.1, read on the forward strand.
CCTAGGATCATGCAACGCCTGTGGCTATTGCCCATCTTACTCTGGAGGATGGTTGCTGCGGAGGTGGACCTCGACAAACTTCTTCCTGCATCTTTCGTCGATCTGTGGCCCTTGGGTGGTCAACTTCGTACATCGTCTAAAAACATCCAAGGTCTCGGCAGCAGGAGGCGCAGACTTCGGCCTTGGTACGGAACGAGGTGTCTGTCCTTGTCATGTCACATTCATCGATCCTGGCAGCACAACTCCAGCCGCCGAGTTCGGGATTCTAACTACGCAGGAGGCGAAGACCTTGTACAGGACCACTCAAGTCAATCAGGTCCCAGGATGCCGGAGAGCGAGATTCAGGGGGTTCAAGGTTGACAGCATGGCTGGTGCGATTCCTAATTGTGCAGCATCCATTTGGATTTCCCCGAGTACTACCTTTGGCCGTCTCTGAAGGTTGACGTGATGGACCAGTCTTCCCTAAGATCATCCGTCCTTCCACATGACCCACTGCCCCTTTGGTGAACTACAGACTCACCTGGTTTGAGCTGTCGTTTCAACCTAGTGCCCTTGAACTTCGATTCCTCTCTTTCCCTCTGAACAAGTCTGCATCCTGCGACCAGAACAAACTCTGCCCTCTCAAACTTAGATGATTATCGAGGCAAGGACATTCATGGCTTGAAACCAAAGTCACCCGGCTGAGGCATCGCTCCATCGTCGATCTTTCACTTGTTCCACTACCATGGCTTATTTACATACCAGCTCCTCAATACGAAGACCTCCCTCCTCTTGTTGAAATGTCGGCTGTCACTGGGCCTTCCTACGAAGAGAAGTAGAACGATCACAGGTGATTTGCCTGCAGCGCATTGGGGAGAAGACGTTTGAACGGTCTATATCAATATCTATGTGCATTGCATTGGGTCACTTCTTGTGTCTCTGAACAGGAAAACCCGCCTTTTCTAGTCATGATCTCTGCTCTGATGCCCAGTGCCGTCTTGCATCAATCTGGAGTCTATATTCTAGACGATCTCAAAGGGTAACAATTCTCTAGGTTGAAAAGACGGGTTTGATCTCACTGGCCAGTCCTGCGATGGCTCTTTCATCTTCGGGCTGGATCACAATGTCAAACCAGGTTCTCAGAGCCGCTATCCTCTCCTTCTCCGTTTTGGCATCGGCCACTACTTCCTTCTTGCCATGCCCGATCCTCCTCTCTATCACATTTCCTGACAAGATGACGGTACCAGTGGGTTGAGTCCTTGTCTCGGGGTCGATTAGTGTACGTACCAGCACCAACCGATGGGTGAACCAGCACTGGGGATCGTGGCTTGTGCGATAGTTGATGACATCGAAATCCTCTGGGAGCCACTCGAGTTCGCTGAAGCAATAACCCCCAGCCCATGCGGCACTAGTGGAGTTCCGAGTTTCCAGCACCCAGAGGGATTGCGAGGGGTCGGTGTAGGGGGCAATAGGACGGTGTACGAGGCGAACGTTGACACCGGGTACAGAGGAGTGGATTAGGTCAGGGTCCCTCTTCAGGGGAAGCGGATAAACGGGCGGTTGGGAGCCAAAACCGACGTCGACCTAGCAGAGTTGAGGTGGAGTTTGGGATTGGACCAGATGATACGACTTACGAGGTATTTCACGCCGTTGAGCGTTAGGATGATGACTTCATGCGACCTGGCCCTGGGTCAGTCGGCCCTCATCGACAGTGACATAAGCGAGGAGTCGCAAGCGGTCGACCTACCAACCACCGAACCCCTCTGGGTCTCTGGAGCCGTCCAAGGAGTTACTGATCCTGGCGCCGGTGACGTAGAGTTGGAAGCCCAGAGATCTCAGGACGGTGGAAAAGAAGGCATTGTTCTCCATGCAGTAACCGCCCAGCCTCCGCTCGACGATCTTGTTGTAGAGCGCCTCAGCGTTGAGCGTCAGTTTGCGATGCCACGAGTAATGCAGCGCGATGTTCCCCCAGGGGTTGAAGGCCATCTGGCGCAGCTGAAGCGTGCCCAGTGCGGCGAGCGGGTCGGCTTTGATCTCAGCCTCGAGCGCTGCGAGCGAGTAGGACGGGTCGGGATTGAGACATGCGACGTACTTTTCCAGTTGGTCGCGAGAGTAGGTCGGGCGGGCAGACAGGGGTGATTTGGTTGCCATGGTCACGGTCACGGTCATCTTGACGAGTGATCTGAGTGATCTGTCAAGGTGTCAAGGTGTCAAGGTGTCTTGAGGGGAGGATCTAGTCGCTTAGTATCCCTACCATCTGGGTGACTCATGGCGACTATCATCAGTCGTTGGTCGACGGACAATGGCGACAACGATATTACGTTATTCATGACCGTCATTTGAACTTAAAAGTTACGCACATTTATTATTCTTTCCCCTATCCCTACATCCCCTTCCACAGGTCAACGGCAGCGGACCCCGCGAGGCTGTGAAGATGTTGCTGTTCATGGAGTCGCACGCTGCACCTATTTACAATTTGTTGGGTTATCCTATCATACACGCTCTCAGATTCAACTCCATCGCTGGCCGATGAGTGAGTCCGTCCCGAGTATTCTCTGGCTAGGGTCTCTCCTTGTTGAACAGTTTAAAGACTGTAGTGTCGTGGTCGTCCATCTGGGTACCTCCGTGACCGTTGCAGCAGCCGAAGTAGATACCTGCGGTGGGGATTGCGCATAATATCTTTCAAGTTAAGTTGGATACCCGCCCGGGCTGGATTGCCGTCGTTCGTCGAACATCTTATGGGGCTAGTACACGAACGGGGGAGCAACATATAGATGTCGAAACTGTGCAATAATTGAGATCGACAGGGCCGAGATGGTGGATTTGTACAAGTTGTGGAGGTGCATGTGACTGTAGTGTGCATCGGCTATGGCAGAATCGTACACGACATGAACGAGCGTATAAACTCCGAATAGGAAATATATAGCCAGTAAGATCTTTACTCTAGCTCGATATAGCATAAATCTACTATCCGGGAATGAAAATGTATTAATCTCTCGCGGGACCTTAGAATAAAAGAGTCGTGGAAGGGAAGATCCAGCTTTGGTTACAGAGGAACACAGTTGCATACGTCATTGTCAGCGAGCAACAGGGCATGTCACAGCAGGTGCAACAAGTGGAACGCTCAATGCAGCATCGCCATCGCTCCTTCTCACCCATTCTCGTCCTTGTCATCCGTCTTCTCCTTCTTCTCCTTCTTCTTCTCCTTGTTCCTCCTCCTTCTTCTTCCTCCTCTTCTCCTGCTTCGACTTCTTCTATCTTCGTACCTCTCAATTCTCCCATCATCGGCCATCTCCCTGCCCCACCAGCCGAGCCTACTACCTACTTGGGAACTTACCTACCCTAGGCTAGTACCGGCTATAGCGGACCTCCCCGTCTCCATACAAGCTTAAGCTCAAACTTGGTTCTAGCCAACAATGCCCTCGTCCGAAACGATCTTCAAATCCGATCAATGACAATAAGCACCACTCCCGGAACACCGGCAGCCATGAAGGACACGCTCCGCAAAAAGTCTAGCAAGGCTGGATCGAACAGTGAACTCGAAGTCACCTCGCAATCTAGTGAATCCGCCTCCCCAAATCCCTGGGCCATTGAAGATTCTTCCGCCACCAATGGCGAGCCCATCTCTCATCAAATCTCAACCGTCTCCAAAAGTTCAGAGACCACATCTCCAGCTCCCGCCAAAGATCAGCCGCAACCTCAGCCTCAATCTGAATCTCAATCCCCGCCTCCGTCTGGAGCCAGACTAGACATTCCTGCTGGGGAAACCGGCGTTGACGATGGCACCAAGCCTACTCGTCGACGCAAGACCGTCACCAAGCCAACACCTCATACTTTTCAATTGGAAGTTGATCTCGAACGTACCAAGCCGAAAGAACAGCCTCCTCCCGCCTCAGCAGAACCGACCCCTCAACCATCCCCTGCTCCTAAAAAGAAGAAAAGAGTGTCTACAGCGCCTTCGACCGATGCTGCGGCGCCTTCAACCGCCCCCATAGTCACTGCTGTTCCTTCCATTCAGCAAACCTCCCCCACGCCGACCTCGCCTCGGCCAACATCAACAGTATTTGCTTCCCCTTCGACGCCGAGACAAGCCACCGCATCCCCTCCAGCAGCATCTCCTGCATCTCCCAAAACCTCCAGCTCAACCCCCAACCCTGTGAACCCATTCACAGCTCACCGTACCAAGAAATCTCTCTCGACTTCCTCCCCGCTTGCATCTTCCAACCCGTGCCGCTTCACTCCACCAGCTCTGCCGAAAGAATCCTTCCACGGCAAAGTCATCGTCCTCACCAACGGCGCCAGCCAAGTTGGCCAGTCTCTGATCCGCCAATTCCATACCGCCGGCTGCCGCGTTATTTTCGGCGACACGAACAGCGACCAAGCTCGAAGACTGATTTCCTCCCTCGGTCCCCCCCACGTTGTGCATTTCAACAAATGTGACCTGACGAGGTACTCTGACATTTTGGACCTATTCAAGCTAGCCACGACCATGTACGGGCGTGTTGATCATGCCATTTTCGGCGTCGGCGATGACGGCGGTCAAGCTTGTGCTGTCGGTGAAGGAGAGAAAGGTTGGTTCGAGGACCGCGCTGGTATCCACAAGACCTCTCGCATGGCCTACTCTGAAGTTGAGTCCGAACCGCCGGGTCTAGGCGACATCTTGATTGCAAGCGTTCGCTTTGCCCGCATCGCAATGGCATACCTGAAATATAGCCCGAAAGCTAAAAGTGCAAAGAAAGCCATCATAAACCCGTATTCCACACCACAACCCGAATCGAAGGCCTCTTCTCAAGGAAAAGATGATAGAAGCCTAACTTTCGTCACGAGTGTGGCGGCTCTCAAAGAAACCCCACTTCTTCCAATATACCAGGTCACACAGCACTCGATCCTAGGACTAGTTCGCAGTCTACGGGCGACTACAGACCCTGACCCCGAGCGTGACGGAGTGCGCATCAATGCCGTTGTCTCCAACGTCATGGTGCCCCGAGCCACGGCTCAGAGCGGAGGCCGCATGTCCGTCCAACTTCCTCCGGACCGACCGGAGGACGTTGCGCGGATAATTGTTGGCGTGGTTGCCACAAACTCATCCACAGCGGTAGCGAGTAATGCAGACGCTGAGACAGGTATCACCAACGGCGGAGGGATTTGGTACGAGAAGGGCTACGAAAGAGGAGTGAGGGAACGATATCTACATGGTCGAGTCATCTACGGGGTCGGGACCGACTGTTGGGATGTCCAGGAGGGCCTGGATCGGAGTGAGGCCGTCTGGGTCGGGAGCAGGCCAAGTAACAGTATATCCAAGGGTCTTGCTGGTTTGAATCCCTCGGCGAAAGGTGTGTCAGACGACGCAAGTAGTTGGATCCTGGACTTGCCGTGACCAGCTGACCAGTGTGATCTGTGATCTGGGATTGGATCTGAAGGGTCCCGCAGTATACGTGTATTCCCTCACCTCAACTTTGGATTGTCCATGACACTTGGATATTCATCTTGGATATTTCGCCTTTCGAAACATACTCTTAGAGATACCTCGGCTCTGCAACCAAGACAATAACACAGCCTAGAACATACTCCGAAGAGACTAATCCTGGGCATCCTAACTTTGTTGGAAGCGGAAAGGTACGCGAGAGGAGTTGGCCTTTTCCATTCTATTACGAGTCGTATGATCTCATGTATTAAAACGTAAGAACAAGGCATCCGTATTCCAATATTCTGTGTATGGGAAATTCAAATATAGGCACGATTGATCCGCGGGCTTTAGGTGATTAAATCCCAACCCATTTGATCAACTCCACCACTGTAAACAAATGGCATATTGCAAAGCCTGCCCCGAAATAAACGAAAATGAAAAGGATGAGGCGGCGTGCCACGACATGACATGACGCAGATTGGTCATGGAACTCCTCATTCATGGTCGTTTCTTGGGTATCATCGAGATCTACTCCATATCATCTCATCTATTCGTAAAGCCATGCCATGTCGACTATTGCTTGGCGCCATCTCATACGTGCCTGGAGCGAGTGAGAAGTTCAATATCTCCCTGGCCTCGTTGCACGCCTCGTTGCACCTCATTGGCTCGGCCCAGTCTCCGCCTCGGTCCCAGCGGCAGACGCAACCCCCTGACCCTCACGCACTGCCGTCAAATGCTCCAACTGCCCTTGCAACTCGCTAATCATCCGGTTCAACATGACGCTTCCACCGCGACTGAGGGGCCTCAGAAATACTGTGGTCTCCGAATTATTGCCGCCGGCCGAATCGAGTAAGGAGTCATCGCCACGCAGCCTCGCGCGTTCGGACTGTTGGATCAGGGCTTTGCCGCACTCGATGATTGTGGCAAGTAAATGGCCTGATTTGGTGGGGCTGGAGGTCTGTTTGACGCTGGGCGGGGAACTGGAATCGAGGTCGTGTGGTAGGTACAGCCACGCAAGGACGTCCTCTAACCCGCCAGGCGGTCGGTGAAGAGCATGTTTGACGAATCCCCTAGCCATCACAAACGCCTTTTCGCTGTATTGTTCCGACTCCCGTGTGTACGCCTTGTCGTTCTCGTACCCCTCGAAACCAGCTTCATTGTAAAACGGCTTCTTCACAAACACTAGTCCTTGAAGGGACACCAGAAGCTGGAGGATTGTCGCTTCCTCGCTCCACTCCTCACTTGCGTTTTTGCCCGACCACGTCCCTAGCAAGCTCAGACAAATCTTTCCTTCTTCGTAAAGATTTGGGTTAATTCGCCCCAATCCGCTGGTCCAGCTGTGAAAATGGGCAGTGGGAGGTCCGCTGGGGTACTTCGACGAGAGGTGCAGGTCGATCAAGAACGGCGCGTTCTCGTACGGGGTATCCCGTGGTCCAATAATGAGACACCGCAGTAGGTCCATCCTACTTTCATAGGTTCGGATGTAGATTTCACCCTCGGGGAGGGACGTGGCCAAGATTCGGTGTTCAAATGCAATTCTTTTCAGAGAAGCTCCAGTCGCTGAGGGCGAGTGTAGTCCAAACTGATCTGCAGGAGGTTCGCGATCCAGCACAAGAAAAGGAGGCGGTGCCTCGGACCCAAGCATCTTAAGAAGGTGAACCAAAGATCGGCGTGGCTTTGCTGCTGCTTTGTCTTCATGGGTACCATTCGCCATGTCAGCGTCGCCATCATCGCGAAACTCCTCCTCCACATCCGTATATTCTCGTTCTTCATCAGAGACCCAGTTCTCATCTCCGCTGTCATTGTCGAGGCGTTCGCCACCTTCGTACTCGACAGTCTCCGAAATTGGGTCCAGACTATCTTCATCAGACCAGCCTGGCTCTTCATCAGCCCATGAATCTAGATCCATCATGTCGTCAGTAATTTGCTCCAGATATTCGCGGTCGTCAATGATGGCTAATATGGAGTCTGAGTCAACGCAGATATCTCGACAAACGCGAGCCCCACCCAGACGCACACTCAACGAGCCATCAAGTCCCATTGCAACGATTTCCCCGATCCACTCAATATCTAGTTCAGGCTTGGGTTCCTGATTTCTAGCTCTCTCCGTCGCGAGTCTCGAGCTCCAAGCAAATGTCAGTCGGCTTGAGACGTCCAGAACAGGCCCCATAGACCTTGGGGGAGCCGGATCTGCTGACTGTGGATGGACGGGATTGGAGGGGTGTTTGCTGGCTTGGCCGGGGTTCGTAAGGTCGCCGCGAGGATCAACAATACATATATCTCTTCTTCGTCGGATTAACGAAGGAAAGGACATGATTTCGTATAAGGAAACATCCTCAACCTGATCTCCGATAGGTCCAAAGGAAGACTTCGGGGCAAGAATTTGACCGGATGACCGCAATTCGATTTTGGGTTCTTTGAACCAACGGACTCGGGCGACTCGTTCCGTGGGATCTACTGATTGAATCACGCCAACGTTGCGGGGAAGGAGATCGTGAGGTCGTTCGAAGAATGTCATCTCGTCGAAGTCCTTTATACCCGAATTACCATTTCTCCTCATACCGACGGGTCTTTGGCGCATCCCCTCTCGCTTCAGCACGATATCTGTCGGTGCCAATTCTGTTTCAAACAGGACATAACCTCTGAGAAGGGAAGATGTGGTGGTATTGACTGTTCCGTCTTGCCACAAGACGATCGCCTCCTGATTTATGGAGATAATTTTGAATTCATTTAGATCCCAGCCGCCAAAATTGTCGGGAGACAATCGAACGAATTTGCCATGCGAAGTCTCTTTGGTTCCTTGATATTTAACGGCTGCCGCTGTGGGATCTCGAAATTTGACGGTGACACCGATCCTAAGATCTTGCCCAGGGCATATATCTTGTGTGTTTTTAGTGTCTTTGTAGAACGGAGTTTCACTCCCTGAGCCGCTCCCTGAACCGATCCCTGCACCAGACATCCCTGAGTTTGAATGCTTCGTAGGCATTCTCCCTATGTCATAGACCATTACATCTTTTTTGGGGCGCAGATCAGCGGAATTTCGGAAATCTCTGATATTCTCGTAAATGGATATGGTGTATCCGGGAGCCCGTTGTGAGCTTGAAGTGACATCTCCGGTCAAACTGCTAGACATCCAGTCCACCGACACGTCTCGGGCTCGAACGTCCATGATGAAGCCTTGAGGAGGGCACGAAGGGTCATAGGATCCACGAATCCAACGCCCACCACGGAGAAAACTGCGATCAATAATGACGAAATAGCCTGGGCGAGGATCTTGCACGGGAATGGTGCTTGACCAGCCCTGGGTGGCCACGAGGATGTCCGGTCGTCGGAAGCCATCCATTTCGGGCAGCGCAACAAGCGGGTTACCGAACTCCGTGACTGGTATATGCAAGGCGTTTACGCCTGCGACAACAACAACCGACCTGTTTTCGAGAGCAACGACTACATCATAATCCACATCGTCCACCAAGCCTACCCACTTCTCCGTAATGATATAATCATCTTTCATCACATCCTGTGCTCGAATGATTTCCCTTGAAGGCACGTCGTAAATTAGGCCGTGAGGATTCGGATGGAAGATGTGGGCAGGGAGGGACAATGGGCAGTCGGATGTGCATTCGGGAAAGTCTGGTGTGTCGAGAACAGGGACATTATCAGCAGTAGGCCTACCTCCAATAGGTTCGAGGAGATAGGATTCGGATACGTCGATGACGGTGCCTGTCATGGGACTTCCGTCCCGGCGAACATTGTCACCTATCTGGAAGGTTCGGCTGAGGAGTATGAGGTCGTCTTCGTTAACCAGAGAGCTTCCGGCGGACTCGTCGACGAACCTAACAAAGACATAGCCGAGTGGCGGCACACCGCTCTCACAGAATTCGGTGAGAATGTCTGTTGGCACATCGGTGTGGGCAATTATCAACTCGTCTTCGAGAGAGTCATAGGAATCTGCATTTGTGCGCTCGACTGAGCCAAAGAGAGTCGGATCATTTTTGAGAACGACATGGTCGTAGAGTTCAAATTTTCGCATCTGTCCAGCGGATCGAGAACCGGGGGGATGGACCTGGCGCCGTTGGGATCGAAGCAAGTGCTGAGGACTGAAGGACTGGGTCGTGGAAGTAGAGATGCTCAGTGAGGAGTAGCGCAGGCAGGCGTGCGCAGGCAAGGAAGGCGGCTCCCACACCTATGAAGCACGTAACGTGACCACCGTGACTTATGCTGGAAGGAGGAAGGAATGGCCGAGTTTGGCAGGTCAGGCGGTGCGTAAGTAATAGTGCGGAGGAAGGAAGTCGGTGCTTGTTGCTAGTCGCTCTTTCCTGTTCTTTTGTCAACACCAGTCAGTCGATCACTTTGCAAAATCCATGAAATATGGACGTGATGTAGCCTACCAACTTTGATTGATGTTTCGATGATTCAGCTTTTGTATAGAGTCTGTCAGTTGAGTGGAAATTCACACTCGTCCTTCGACTGTTTGAAGTCCTCTTTACCGGAAACTTTCACACACCTGTGTGATTCTCAAGGTCGACTCAGATTAGCGCGTCGCCAAGTCGATACTGCTTTTCCCGGAAGAAGCGTTGCAACATGCCGATGCTCACTGGATTCTTGTTTTGTCTGGACGAACTTGAAGTGCTTGAGAATGACCACCCGGACTCGGTTGTGCATGTGGAATCATTCGTCAGCAACGACGCAAGAGATGAAACCGAATTTGTATGTGACCGCGGTGATCTCATACCCCTACAACCCGTTATCTCATTGCGTAAATGAGAGATTGGCGGGCTCGGCATCGGAGCTGCAACGTTTATCACATCTGTCTGCACCCCAATGTCGGTGTAAAGCACATATCTCGTGGGTGACGACGGTCGAATCATTGTTCTTGCTCTAGAAAGTGCAATGCGCCGCTCGCCATCCACATTCTTCGTCTCATGGCCCAGTATCAGGGGCAGCGTTGAGCTTGTTGCAATGCTCCGGGGACGTGGGTTTCTCCGAGCTTGACTTCGTTTGGCTAGAGAAGGCAGTGACCCCATGTCCGACTCTGAATGCGAGAAAGTGTGAGATTTCTGCCGGAGAGCCAACTGCGAGGTCCTGCCGATCATATCGTCATGATCCGATGGTACTTGGTCAAGACCATATGTGCTATTCTCCGCTTTTATGTTCGAGATACGGCCGTTCTCGTCGAAGGCGAAGAACTCATCATTGTGGCCGAGCGAGACCTGCAAGGTAGGCAGGCTGCGTGTAGATCCATCCGGAGGGAACAACCATTCGTCAAGGATCTCGGGAAGGCCATGGCGATCTGTGTGTGCCATGTCAAAGTTTGGCTTCTGCCAAAGAACGAGGATGTTACCTTGCTGATATGTCCCCGATCTCTCCTGCCAGCAGATGTAGTATCGGTCGAAAGCTCCGAAGGCGTACACAACAATCTTGTCCACCGAATCGGGATTCTTAAGAATGTTGAATCTGGTGCTCGGCACTCTTGCAGGTCTGTGAAAGAATCAGGTATATTCATTCCAATTGGACGAATTTCCACATACCGCCTTTCAAATCCAGCCTCTGCAGGTCCCGTCATCAATGGGGATAACACAGTAGCCATGGAGACATTTAAAACCGGTATTTGAGAAGGTAAGATTTTTTTTCAAGCCTGGCGACACTATTTCTCAGCTCAGAAGTCTATTCCAAGCTCGATAAATCGTTGAACTACCTATCGCCGTGTTTATCTCAGGAGAAGCTGGAAACCCCTAAGGGCTGGTTTCGACATGGTCATATCCATTCTTTCGATCATACCACTGTTCTCATGAGAGATTCACGAAACCCGAAACCCGAAACGTCGGAGACGAAATCCAGATGTGGTCCCGGGGCTTATCCGATACTCTAAAAGTGTGGAAACTTTCCGCCTCGTTTGAATGTCGCAGCAGGAGCCTCATTCCGTTCAACCCCACGGGCATTATTAATATGGGGTCTTGGTTAGTGTCCACAAGACTCCCCTTTGAGAACTCTACACATGTTACAATGAAGGTAAGGCGAGAAAGAGCATTCGTGATCGAGAGAGTTAATCATGCGTTGTTACTGCGATCATGTGGTTTGTTTTGCCTGTTCCTCATTCCTAAGAATCGGATCTTTCTTCCACCTCTTCTCCCTTCTCCACAACTCGACTTCTAGAACCCTCTTTCCCTGCTCAAATTTCGACCGGAGCCCATTGTCATCGCGGTCGAAGTAAAGAGCCCATAAGCCTTCCTCCTCCTCGACCACAACAAAGCCTTCCCATCCTTCGAGCGTCAGCCTACGATCTTGTCTGGTACAGTCAAATGGACCTGTGATGTTGGGTTGTGCGTCTGCACGAACCCCATATTTGACTTCGTACGTTTTCCTGTCAACGTAAATCCAATTCATGATTGGAGCGGCGTCGCAAATTGTCGAGACAAGTCCTTCGTACTTTGAATCTGGATACGGCAAATAGTAACCTGCAAAGGGGTGCCCCGGGAGTTCTTGATCTTCGTTGGCAGCTGACGACCCAATATCGAGGTAGAGCTGATAGAAAATACATCAGCATGATTGTTTATTTCTCTGCGATTCGGAGTGAATTTGGACTGCAGAATCTCACCTTGTTGTTTCGCAGTACAATTGCTCGATTGTTTATCTCAGAACTTCTTTTCGAGGCCTTGATGCATGTCGCGACTAAGTTGCAACGGCGAGCACGGTGTTCTTCTCTCCTATCTTTGCTCTGACCTTGTCGAATTGCTTCAGAGCTTGCTAGCATTGCTGGACATGCTATTAAGGCGACCAGCAGAGACATGACCATATTGGCGATGCTGGATATCAGGTGTCTGCTTCGCGTGGTGTTGTTTCAGTCGAGTCCCGGTGAGTATCAGTGTCGGGGGTAATAAGTTGAATCCCCCCTGGTCTTTTTGAAGAAGATGAGCTGACGATTTGAGCTTGAACCATGATGGACCACTGGTACTCTTGTATTGCAGCAACGAGCACCGACAATCGAAGTCAGGCCACGATCTATTTTGGATAGTTTCATAATGCGTCGTCAGATGATATGTTATGCTGAAACCGAGGTGCATTGTTTCAGGTTCAAAATGGCTAGCATCGACCCCTGTCGTCAGCAGTCTCGAACATCTTGTTGGCCTTGGACCCACAACTTCTGGATGTTTCTTCGAGATACGAAAGATGTTGTGTGCACCCCATAAGTTCAAATGGGGCGGCTATGATACTCCTGGGGGTGTTTGAGATGGAGACCGCCCAGCCAACACAAATATTCGAGTTTCAGATGACCCATATCACTGACCATAAAAGAACGGCACTTCCACTTCAGAAACTATTTTCCATTCAACAAGCTCAACATCAAACAAAACATCTGATAGGACCTACTTGATCTTCTGGCAAGATTGTACAAGATTCCTTCAATTAATATCTAATCGACACGTTAAAAATATCTCGACACTCCCACCCTCACAACATCAACATCATGGCTACCACGTAAGTCATGTGAGGTCTCATTTGTCCATTTCAAATTCTAATCCTGTCTAGAACCGCATACAACAACACAAAAGACTACACTAGTAGTGATGATGGCCAGGCAACCGGGAGTCGGAAAGCCCTCGCCCCAATGGGACAGCCAACAACATCACTCCCGCTCCCACCGACCTCAGACCGTCTCTCCGAGCCAGCTGGTAAGTCGGCCCATTCATGCATCCCTAAAATCCGTTATCTAACCGCTGCCACGTCAACAGGGGGCCTTCTCAAAGGGGCAACAGACGCCAACGGAGAGCTCAAGGCGGCTGCTCTCATGGTGGGAATCAAACTTGATCTCGAGGCCGAGATCCACCTGACTGCCAGAATTAGGGGTGACATCACGATTGGCCTCTACTAGATGATAGTATGAATCCGAGCACATGGAAAGGGGGGTCATGCCGGAGCTGCTGGTCGGCCGGTTTCGTGGTTTAGACTTCGGGGGCTCTCCCTCGCCATCCCTCTGTACGTTGTCATGATGAGAAGGTTGAACCAAGTCTGTAAATTGGTTCCAATACTAGCGATACAGCGCTGGAATTCAAGCCTTGAGATGGAGGATCAAGCTAGATAGGAATACGAATATTGTTGTCTTCCAATTGTGTTGCTTCTTTACCCGTCCCAAGTCATATGTGCGGCCGCGCCTTGGAATCAAGGGTTCCATGAATGCTAAGGAAACGCGAAAGAGATGTCGCAATTTTTGATGAAAGGAAGATTCAATCATTAGGTGTCGAGATCTTCTCCTTCACCGGACAAGCGAGGAGCCTCTTTTGCTCTCGTATCACGGGTTTAGTTCTTCACAGATGCTCAAATCTTTCTTGAACACCAAATTTATTTGCCTGGCAGGACGAGAAGGCAAAAGGAACGTCACTCGTGTCGCGGAGAAGACGACCGAGTTCAGAATCGTGGCGGTGATGCTGGCGAGACATCCCGCAAAAATGGCGGCACCGTGGGGTGTATTGAAGGCAGGAATGGAAAAGAGTGAAAACTCTCAGCTTCACGGGGAGACTGTAGCGATAAATTAAGGATTGCTATGACAATGAATAGCGTTTTGGTGACAAGAGTCGCCCTGGCATGAACTGAAAGAAGTCACGATGTGGACGGCTAGGAATCCGGGGGAACTGCCCTTCCCGGATGCGGCTAGCTCAAGGCGTCTTCCCCCAACGGCCGGATGCCTAGCCAAAGGGGGTCTAGTCCAATAGGAGTGGAGACGGGGAGTCCTGGACCTCACTCCCGCTCTTTTTGAGGCTTCCCTACCAACTGCTCTTGCTTTGTTTTCACTCCTCGTGACATCCTCTCCCGCCCTTCTCTTTTCACAGAAACTCGGGCTATCGCGATTACTCCCAATAGACACTCCGTCTTCCATATCAGAAGCAACCTCGACGTGCCACTGTCTTTTTCCCCCGGCTCTTTCTCGGGGCTATGTTTCCCTTCTAGCCGCAAGGCCTCCATCCAACCCCCCGGCTACGACCCACCAGAATTGGTCTTTTCATCGAATCTCAACCGTTTAGATTGTTTAACTCTGCGGCCGAGAGCAGGCAAGAAACCTCCACAGGCAAATGGCTTCTCCAGCCATCCATCCCACGAGGCCGGCTGGATGGGTCGACCCTCGTCGGCCTGGAGAGTACCCTATCATTCTCGGCGAAAGTCTCAAGGGAACTGGCATCTCCAAGAATTCCCTGATAAATATTCGCTACAACTGGCAACCCAAACCAGGCTTTGCCTCACGCAACAGTAGATTGACCAAATCCGGAGACAAATACCAGCTTGTCGTCCAGGATGGAGATTCGGATGACAACGAATATCAATACACCGGTGCCCTAAATCGCCAGAACCCGGAGAGGGCTTCGGACCAGTCAGCCTCGCTAGCCTTAATGTTTGACAAGTCCAAATCAGTATTCGTGCTCGAGTCCATTTCCACATCACTGGATATGAATCTCAAATCTGGCTCTGGACAATCTTCCAAGGACGCCCGTGAACTGCCGCAACTACCTACTACCCAGTCCTCCTCGTCCTCATCCTCCACAAACCACGCACAGCCAAATGGAGACGGAGGCACATCACCATCCGCAGAAAATGAGACTGCTGATCCTTCCAATCCCTACGACTTCCGCCACTTCCTCTCCGAGGCTCGCGAGACCATTGAAAAGTCTGGCGTGCAGACCGGAAACGGCACTCCAGTACCAGGAAGCCGAACACCCATGGGTGGCATCTCAACCCCTGTACTGGGCGGCAGTCGACTTGCTGCTACCACGCCGCAGTTCAGACCAACACCGACGACATCCAAGGCGACGTCACAGCGCAAGAAGAAGACCGAAGACCAATCCCGTGGGCCTGGTCGTGTCAGTGAATCGTCGGCATCTAAATCCATCACAACTAAACGCAACAACAAATCCGCCTCATCCAAGCCACTGAGCAAAGCACGGATCTCCGATTCAGACGACTCAGACGGCGCAACGATCGATGTCGCGCGGGTTGTAATCAAGGCCAGATCCCAAGCAACGACCAACGCCTCCAGCAACAGCCTCCCCTCCAAGTCCAATTACCGACTGAACCCAACCGGAGGAAAAGGCCACACTCGCCACCTCTCAGCCAACAATGGCAGTTCACCGCACATCATCATCACCGATGACGATGGCGACCTGGAGATTGACATGGGCAGTCCCCCACCAGAAGCACGCACTCGAGGACGTGTCGATCCGGTGATGTTCAGGAGCCATACGGGTACTCCAGTCGCCGGGTCGAGTTCAAACGCGAATACAAATGCCAGTCAGAGTGGAGCATTCTCACGCCTTGAGGATGAAGACGGCGCCCGCCGAGAGACTACCGGCAGAGATCGAGACGGAGATAGAACCATGAAAGACATTGAAGCCGCGTCTAGCGCTTCGGACGAGGATGGGGACGTCGAGGATTTCGAGCTGGGTAGTCCGCACGACAAGCGTCTCAGTTTGCCCGCCTCGAGGGATGTGACTATGGTGAATGACGAGGACGCCGAAGAGGACGAGGATGACGAGGATTTCTTGGCAGCGCAACTAGAGGCCGCGTTGGATGAGGAGGATGAGGAAGACGGTCACAGAATTGGGTTGGGCATCGGCATTTCTGGTGTTGTGCAGCAGGACGATGAGAGTGAGGTTAGCGAGGAGGAGTGATTTCGGCCGCGGTAATGCGCTGGGGGGAGAACAAAAACGTTGAGGGAGCTGGGAACCAGCTGGGAGACTTTGTGATTTTACGATGGGACATGACTCTGATCCGAGGCTTCGGCAGTATAAAGACGGTAACCTGATCGGCATAGAACTGATCTGCATGAATTTGACGAGCACTGTGAGGGATTTATGGACTGGCTTGTTTCATCAGGAGAGTCCTGAGTGGATGACAGAGGAAGATAACACTGAGCATTAATTTATGGGCAGTGGGCAGAGAGCCTGGAGACCCGTCCAACTTAGAAACTTGAGTAGGAGATAGGCATGGAAGAGGAAGCGAATACTCTTAGATTTCACGTTCACAAGATCGTTATTGTTTGCTGGGGTTGAGCTTTCCTCTTTGATTGAGAAAAGGTTCACAGGGCATTTCAGATGCCATGTCCGTCGATGATTTGGGTGTGAGTCTTCAGTCCATTCCAACATTTCATATGCCATTTGCCTCGTCACCTAAGAAAACCCCAACTCGCAGACATTTCTATTTCAGCTTCCACTTCGCGCCCTTTTGTTTTGGTTTCTTTCTTTTCCTTCTTATTCCTCGCCACCACCGCCGCTCAAGCCGCTACCACCAACCTGTTGCGCGCTCTTTGCGCTGCAGATGTCATCGACGCGGAGCAATAGACAGGCGCTCTCGACGGCGGTCTTGATACTCTGCATCTTGACGGCCTGGGGCTCCCAGACGCCGTATTCCTTCATGTCGACAACGGCGCCGGTGTCGCCGTTGACGCCGAAGGTCGATTTCCCCTCGGCCTGCTTGGCGCGGAGCTGGGTCAGGATGCGGATGGGGCTGGCACCGGCGTTCTGGATCAGCGTGCGCGGGATCACCTCCATGGCCTCGGCCACGGCCTTGTACGGCCACTGCATGACGCCCTCGACCGATTTTGCCTTCTGAGCCAGGCGCACCGACACGGCCATCTCGGTCGCGCCGCCGCCGGGCGACAGGCGCGGGTGGAACATGACGTTGCGCGCCACCGACATGGCGTCCTGAAGATTGCGTTCGATCTCGTTGAGGATGTCCTTGGACGGCCCGCGGAGGAGGATCGTGCAGGCCTTGGGGTTCTTGCATTTGGTGAGGAAGGTGAAGTATTCGTCACCGATTTTCTCGATCTCGAATATTCCGCACCCTGTCCCCACGTCAGATTCGACCAGGTCGTCGACGCGGTTGACGATCGTGGCGCCCACTGCGCGGGCAATGCGGTTGTTGTCCGTCTTTCGTACCCGGCGCAGGGCCGTGACGTTGGCTTTTACGAAGTAGTGTTGTGCAAGATCCGAGACGCCCTTCTCCGTGATGACAAGGTCGGGTTTCAGGGCCAAGATCGCGTCGCACAACTTCTTGATCTGCTCTTCTTCGATTTGAAGGATTTTATTCCACGAGTCCTCGTCCGTAATTTCGATGTTTGTCTGCGATTCGCCCTTCTTGTACTCCAACGGGCAATCAAGCAACACGATCCTGGGATTCTCTATCCGTCGGCGCATCGAGGCGTGTGTGATGTCTTTGTTCAGCATGACTCCGTCCAACACTCGTGAATCTTCTATCTCTCCACCGGGGATCTTCTCAACACGAGCATATCGCTTGATATCAATCTCTTGCGGTCTTGACGGCGTGGTAGGTTTTGCGGCACCATTTGCCTGAGGGGCGTTGGATGTGAATGCTTGATCTTGGGAAACAACTCGAACGGCTCGTAGTGCCAGAGCGCACATGAGTTCTGAATATCTGGAGATGGTTTTGGTGCCGATCGACGATTCGATCAGGGAGATCATGGCCTTGTCGCTCGACGTGTCAACCGGTAATGAGATTTCCTCCACAATGGCCAGGGCATCGGTGAGGGCTTTCTTGAAGGCCTGTATGATGACCACGGGGTGAATGTTGCGTTCGAGCTGGGGAAGGGCTTGAGCGAGCATTTCGCCGGCTGCAACTCTGTCAGTTTTGTAACCAGGCGGAGGTGAATATCTCTTCTCCAATACCTAATATGATAACCGTCGTCGTCCCATCGCCTACTTCTTCGTCTTGTGTTCTGCTCAATTCAATCATACTCTTCGCCGCCGGGTGTGCAACCTCGATTTCTCGCAGAATGGCGTGGCCGTCGTTGGTCAACACAATGCCTCCCATAGGATCCAACAGCATTTTTAACATGGCTTTGGGTCCGAGACATGATCTTATGATATCCGCAACCCTGTACGGGTCAGCCACAACGTTTGGTGGGTTTCTGGGGATGGACTCACGTCTTCGCGGCGGTAATATTGGATATTTGGGCTTTTCGACCGACCTGTCTCTCACCACTCCCCGTGTCTGCCAAACGATCAGCGTGGATTAGTTGAAGGGGCTTCTGTATCGCGCACTCATGACCACCACCGGCGCCTGCATCTTTGCCTATTCACTCGAGGTGCGTTCTAGGTGTGGTTCTGTATGGCGCCACTCGGATTCGACAGAACTGTAAGACCTCGAAATTGTGATCAAGTGTGATCAGCGTCTAGGGATTGGAGGAATGATATCAAGATCTCCTGCGAAAGGTCGTCTGAATTGATTTGTGGTGGCAGATTTGCAACTGCGACCGAAGATCTCCAACTTTTGTGCCAAGCCTCGCGGCCCGCAGTTTCTACCTAATTTACTACTAGTAGTACTAGTAGTAGCAGTATGTATGAGCCTGCTAAGTAATCTTCCATAAGGCTGCGTCTTGGGCGAGGCTGACACCAGTTCGACCAACTTGAACTGATTGAAATCGGTCTCAAATATTCAAGCAGCTTAGCCTAGGTGAGCATCTGAGTGAAATTGAGAGCGACTGGCTTGATTTTCCGTTGCGTTTCAGATTTTATGTACGGCCTCAAGCTAAAGGCTGGTCGGTACAATCATTTATTTCTATGGACTGTCTTGGATGTTTTCCTAAGAACCGATTCTGCTTGTAGATTGGTCCACCGGCCTTCACGCCACTACCTCGCCTTCAGCAGCGAGAGCCTCAGCTTTTGACTTGCTGTTGGGATCGAGATAAGGCCTCTCGCCGATGCCCACGACCCGATTACCAAAGCGCTCACCTAGACCGTCATAGTCGAAAGTGGCTGTATGGAACGCACTGCGGTTATCCCAGATTGCTGTTGCTCCACTGTCAGTAAACGATCACGCCCCGTCTGTTCCGGAGTGCAGAGGAGCTTAAACACGCCCACTTACCGATATCGTTGGAATTCTTCCATTTGAAGCGAACCTGCAGATCATGATTGCTCACGATCACATCGTAAAATTTCTTGATGAGATCTTCACTCTCTTCCACATCCAGCTCATTGATGCGCCTGGGGAACGACCCGATGGCAAAAATACTCTTCCAACCCGTCACGGGGTTTGTTCTTACGACCGGATGCACGGTGGAGAGATGGCCGCCCACGTTGTGCGGCGACCCTCTTGGCTCCTCGTACAGCGTGGCCCTTCCCTCCTGGGCAGCTTTAATGAAGCCCTCGCCAACAAATGAAGCCGTAAGTCCCTCAAAGAATTTTTGGTAAGGCTTGCTAAAGCGGTCGTATATATCATACCCCGAGGCCCAGAGCGTGTCTCCGCCGGTCTTTGGCAATTGGACTAACCGCAGACTCGTGTAGTCGGCTGGGTGAGACTCAAACTGGATATCACTATGCCAAGTGGCCGAGTCGTACCTACGCTTGTCCTTTCCCTCTGAGCCAAAGACTTTCTTCCTGTGGAGTGAAGAGATGGTGCTGATTTCGTTGTCTTTCACGCCGAATTCACTCGTCCCGTTCAGGATGGGATGAATATGGAGCGTAGAGTCCGCAGGCTTGCCGCTCAATTCTCCCAGACGCTGGATGAATTTCTTTTGAAGTGCGTCGGTCAAGTTGTCTTGTTTCCGGAAAAACACGACGCCCCGTTGGCTGACTAGAGAGGGGCAAAATCAGGATCTGAACTTGGGGGTTTGATCTTGCTGCTGTTGGAGGCAGCAGACTTACTCGTAATGGCAAGATCCCGAAGCAAATCATCTGCGTTAGGGGCGTTCAACACGTCATCCACAATGTTCGTCGTCGAGTATTCCCTTCCGATTGCCGGAGTAACATCGTCGTATTCAAAGGCAGCATCGAGGGCGCCGCTTTTCTTCAAGGGCGCTGGATGCTTGCCCTTCGTCACAGAGCCATTGGGTGGAGGATACGAATCAACTGGCAGTGTCGCACTTGGAGCCATTTTGTCCTGTTTCTGTGTTTGAACGCAAGTATTGACTGCCGAAAGGGACAAGATATTTCGCAACGGAAAAGGAGGAAACTTTTTGCGGGAGACAGTAGCGAGCTCTTATACCACAATAATCTATAATGGCCCTGGTCACTGTTTGTTTCAATCTTATCCCCCAGAGGCGGACGCCCATGCAGTCCCTTCACGTTGTTGCGAAGTGAGAGCACGGAAACAATGTCGAATATCACGCAATTTGTACCACAACCGATCGGTGCGGGGCTGTCGCCGACACAACTGTCACTGCAACAACAAATAGGCGAGATCCGTTCCCAAAGGCAATCTTATCTGTTCTTCGCAAGTCGGCAAAGATACAGGCAGAAACATGGGAGGGATCAACTTACGCGGCCGCAACAAGGCAGACGTGTCGTTGTAGTCGCTAGTACCGGCGTGCGGTTGGTTGTGGGAGAGAATTCCCCCGAGCAGCCCTATCCAGCTCAGCAGTGGCAAGGTCTCCTTCGATGCGAAGTTGCTCGTGGAGAACTATCCTCAAACTCGCCTCATGTCTGGTGCCGACATCCGTAGGGCTTGAGCGCAGAAGTTCAGAAAGACCTTTTAAAAAGAATTTCATCATTTCATCATGTCCTATCAACACTCGGCTAGCCTTCGTCCTGGTCCATATCATCTCGACTTCGTTTTCCTGGGATCCCTTTTGCCCGCTTATGTCTGAGTGTGGCGCCTTTTTGGCCTCTGCTCTCATGTAATTCCTTCATTTCCATTACCGCAGCCCTCTGGGCATCGCCGACTCTTTCCGCCAGCACCATGACCTCTTCCTTGACGGTTCCATGCTCTTGCAGCTTTTTGCCTAGAGCACCCTCTATTCTCATCCAGAGCTCCACATCGTATTGCGTGACGAATGATACGGCCCTTCCACTCTTACCCGCCCGAGCTGTACGGCCGACCCGGTGAATATAAGTTTTGCTGTCATGGGGGAGATCATAGTTCACCACAAGGTCAACCGAAGGAATATCCAGGCCTCGAGAGGCAACATCTGAGGCCACCAATAGATTTCGGGACTTTGCACGGAATTTGTTTAAGGCGGCTAGCCGAGCCTGCTGGGAGAGTTGTCCATGGATCGGAATTGCCGAGAAGCCCAGTGTTCGGAGGAGGATTGAGATGCGCTGTGCTTCATTGACTGTTCGAGTGAATATTATTCCCGTTTGGCCAGCCAGTTCATTCAAAAGATGTATCAAGTAGAGGTCCTTGTGCTTGTGGGGAATGAAGAGGTACGACTGCAGCAAAGTCGAGACGGTTTGATATTTGTCTTGAGACACCGCAACTCGGATTGGATTTGACAAAGATGCTCGCTGTAGAGACTCAACCTTGCTTGACATTGTGGCGGAGAAAAGATACGTTTTCCTCCCTTCTTTTGGGAGGATTTTCAGAATCTTGTCCAGAATCGGCCCGAAGTCGAGGTCGAGCAGCCGGTCTGCTTCGTCCATAACCAGATACTTCAACAATCGAAGAGAGAAGCCTTTTGTGTTCTCAAGGTGATCCAATAACCGCCCGGGTGTTGCCACCACGACATGGGGTTTCTTTCCGAGAGCGATGGATTGAGTGATCATATCCATACCACCTACCAAGACAACGCACCGGACCGCGATCAACGAGCCCAAAGCCTCCACGGCTTCAGATATCTGATACGCCAATTCTCTTGTCGGTGCCAGGATCAAAGAGTGTAGCTGTTGCGGTTTGTCCATGAGCGCTTGTAGGATTGGCAGCACGAAGGCTGCAGTCTTGCCGCTCCCCGTCTCAGCCAACCCTATGAGATCTCGACCCTCGAGGGCCAAGGGTATTGATTGGGCTTGAATCGGGGTCGGGGCTTTGTATCCCAGCGATTCGCACGCTTCACAGAGCGAATCTATTATTCCCAACTCTTTAAATGTAGTCGGAGCACTCTTCTCGGCCTGGTCTGCATCAACTCCACCTGCTTCGGACGCTTCCGATGTTGCGGGGGAGTTTGTATCGTGTTCTTCGTTGGGAGGAGGGTCTTCGTGCCGGAGCTTCGTTTTCTTGCGTGGCTGCATGGCCATTATGAACGCTTAGGTAGGTTCGTCGCGCTTTGAGGTCAAAGTCGTTGTCGAGAAAAGAGATCGAGCCGTGCACCAACTTTTTTTCTGATAAAGTCGTCGCAGTTGGAGAAGTAATTTATTGCCAAGGCCCGCCGCCCACTTAATCCTAGTACGCATCATGCTAAAGCGGCCCGCTTGGTTCTCACATCTTGTGGTAGACCTTACCTGTTCTAGAAAGATATCTCACCCGCCGCTTTTGAGAGAAGGACAGGATCACTGCTGCGGACCACGTGCTGCTTCACGTTTTCCGATGCAATATCCTCTTGCAAGCGGACTGGCATCAGGATAAGCCATCGGTGATATCTAGATCGTGAATTGGACAAGTCGCATAGCCTGCCCCTACTAGGCTCACCAGCAGCAATTGGGAACACGGACAAATGTAAGACTTTGAGCCCAGAACTGTTCCCGACGATCAAGCCACACCCTGGTAGACAGTGGAACAGCAACGAGTACTCTACTGGTAAGCAAATCATCCTCCCACCAGGTGCTGTTTGATAGTGGATTCCTTGCATTTTCATCTACCCCTTTCTTTCTCTTCTCCGAGTGGATCGCTTGACTGACACGCCGAGGGTTCTCCCACATCAGGGCTGTTTCAAGCGTCTCGCAAAAATCCATCTTTGATGATTTGGCAGTACCTCATTAACGCCCCAATGCCACATTGAGGAAAGTGCTCCCAAGGTTTAGCCTCCTTATCTCGATCCTGGAAAGAGTTTTCGCCCATCATGCGCCTCAGTTATCTCTGAAACACAGATCTTCGTTGAGGATCCCAGGCTCGTTCACAACACGAAGCTCAAATCTCAAATTCCAATATTCAGCACTGCTTCGAAAACTACAGAGTGGGCCCCCCTGGCCACTAGATTAACTATCACATTTCTGCCCTCGTATTCATACCCACATCCAATGTGGCTACAGGAAGAATGTGGGGAGGGTGTACGTACCCCATCGGATGTCATGTCCGTTCCTGCCTCGTCACCAACCTCAACATCTCTTGGATTTGAGTGTTGTACTCTCATTCCTGCCTCAGTCTGCTTGAACTGGATTTTGCACTGCCCTTCGTATCTCTGATTGTTTGATTTGGTTGTCTTTTAATCTTCGCACACATGTTTCATTGTCTCCGTCTTGCAAGATGCGTTCTTTCATGCTTGTCTTAGCTGGTCTAGGTCTAGGAAATGCGGGACAAATTCCATTGCGACCATCATCAACCATTGAACCATGTGCACAGGTCAGCGCGTCGAGCGCTTCGTATATAGCTGCGACTCCCACAGGTACCAATCTCATATAGCATGGGACATTCCAAGAGTTAACAACAAGCCTTAGCCAACCCCCCGGAGATCGATGCTTCACTGTTCAATGAGTGCTTAAAGTCCATTCCTATCGACAGACAAGCCTCCCTCAATCTTTTGCGCTCACTGGAGCCATACATTGAACTTCAGTCAACTTTGCCATATCTTTCCGAACCTCCAGACAACTATCCGCATTCAGCGGTGAACATTCTAACATCTCTTCAAAAGCTTGGTTCGGATGTAACCGATGGGAGATACTTGGGCGAGTATGAGTTCCAGAGTGAACTGTATCAGCTTTTTCTCTCCGCCAGAGATGGTCATTTCTCTTTCATCCCCGATCTTCTTGGGATCGGATC
Source organism: Exophiala calicioides (assembly GCA_001599795.1). Lineage (NCBI taxonomy): Eukaryota > Fungi > Ascomycota > Eurotiomycetes > Chaetothyriales > Herpotrichiellaceae > Exophiala > Exophiala calicioides. The sequence goes on from BCHZ01000003.1 coordinate 3,963,721, forward strand.
TTTCAAAACCCCGGGTGCATCGCTGGTCTCGATCTCTTCGGATGGGTTTGAGCTGCCGGAGATTTACCTGCGGTCCGATCTGACCCAACGTGGATCGAGCAAATCTCAACCCGGGGACGCAATGACAGTAGAGCCACACAATCCATCTCCCATCTCAACGATCGAGGGAATCTCCGCTTTCGATTATTTGATGGCAAGGTCCAAACAATACGCATTCCCAGATCCCGACGCGGCTTACAACTTTCTGTTCTCTGAGCTCGCTCAAATCGTCCAATCCGGTCCCGCTGGTGACGGTGGATTTCCAAGCCCCGTCTTCTTCCCCGGTCCACATATGACGTTTCAGTTTACCAATGGTACAACGCTCCAATTTCCCACCGTCGCGGAGATCTACGTGGACTTCGATGGTGTGATAGATGGAGCATCCGCCTACAAGAAATTTTGCGTCCGAGAAGAACCAAACTGGCCTATTCAGCTTCCTCCGGTGGAAGAACCGCCTTCGGCCATGGTCTATCCCTGGCCGGTTGTTGGGGATTCCAACATTGGTGTCGCTGGATACTTCCTTAACGACACGTGTCGTAATGACACTGCAGTCCTTTCGATTCTCAATTTTAACGCCCAGAATAATCCACAAGAATTCCAAGATACTGTGTCTGTATTCCTCGAGAAATGCAGCCAGGCAAGGAAAACCAAATTGGTCATCGATGTCTTTGCAAATGGAGGTGGAATAGTCGAGCTCGGTCTTGACACGTTTGTCCAGCTGTTTCCGAATCTCCAACCCATTTCGCACGCGAATATGCGAGCTTCGGGGGCACTCAATTACCTTGGTATTGAGGCTTCTCAGGCGCTCGATGGCCCTATTGGAGAAGCATTTGACGTTCGCTCAACACTCAAGCCAGACGGCACGGCATGGGGCGACTGGTCTAATCTATTCGGATCCGTCTTAACCTCCCAAGAAAGCATCGTCTCCCTACCCCCGTTTACGAATATCTTTCAGAGCAATCTCCGCATCTCATCGCCACCAATTTTTCAAATTACACCTACAAATGCTAGTGCGAGCCCTATTTTCGACCCTTCAAACGTCGTCTTCCTCACAGATGGCTTCTGCGCATCCACATGTGCCATCTTCGCCGAAATCCTAAAGACTCAGACGCAAGGTCGCGCCCGCTTTGTCGCGATGGGTGGTCGTCCCCTCGCAGGCTCAAATTCTTCCTCTCGTATAGCGCCCATGCAACATCTAGGTAACACGAAAGGTGGCGCATTCTGGCCCTTCGACTCGATCCTTTCCCGTGTGCAGAGCGCCGGTGTCAGTACGGCCCCCAAACGGCGTGAACCCCACAATGAAATCCTAAATTGGAAGTTCTCTGATCTTCCACTGCGGAGGACGTTCAGACCAGAGGCGGCCGGGGTCAACGGGTTAAATCACATTCATGTCGGGGACGATGAGGGCATGCCGCTGCAGTTCTTATATGAGGAGGCGGATTTACGAGTGTTTTTCACAAGAGAGATGTTAACGGGTCAGGAAAAGGTTTGGGGTAAGGTTGCAGAGATCGCGTTTGGAAGAGAAGACCAAAAAAGACCTTGAGTTATCATTCGCATAGATATAGATGTATTGGGTGATATAGAATAGACTAGATATTAGACACGGCCGCGAGGTTGAGAGACAACACCGCTGTGCGAGGACAAACAGAACAGGGATGTCAATATGGACTCATCGTGACAATTTCGTCTTGATTTCTTGCTATAGTCCCTTCTTTTCTTCAGATGGTTACGATACCAACTTTGGGCAGGCAACGATCGCCAGAACTGCGATAATTCAGTAGATGTGCCGGACGAGAAAGGTATTATTTAGGGCAGAGATGGTTGAGGATAGGGTAAGTAGTAAGGTTATATAGGTGGGATGAGATTTCAACGGTCAAGTAAGCTTAGACGGAGAATATGCTGTCGGCTATTGATAGGGTACTAGTCCTATGAAGGTCTTGAAAGCTATTTAGGGTAAAGCAGATGCCATGATCATAGATGAGGGAAAGGGGTGGAAAATACTGTCAACACCAGTGGTAGGAACTTAAGACTCGATGTTGAGCATAAAGGAGATTGATATGGCTCTCGCCATGAGAACAGGGAAGGTATTAATTTGTGCAGGCCAACGTTACAGCAAAGTCTGTGGCTGAAATCTTGTTCCGCACCAGAATTATCGTATTATTGAGACTGATAGAAAGCACATCCGGACCGCCACTGCTTCGAGGAGACGCTAAATAGATACGGTCAATTTGGTACAACTAGGAAAGGAACCAAGCGAGAAAAATCCCCAACAGTCACCGCTTCCCAATAGTTCTGCTAGATTGACCTAAGCAAACTTCCGAGTAACTCTGTCACACCAGTCAAACAGCTTGGACGCCTCGCCACTCTCCTTAGAAGCTTCCACTTCGATATCTTTCCTGACTCCCGTCTTACGGCCCCAGGGGACGATATACCCGCCCTGGTAGTCCGTCAAGTCGGGTGACAGCCCCGCATAGAGCTCGGTGTAGGCGCCGTAGATGGCTGGATAAAGGAGGAATCTCTCTAGGAACCACCTTGCGAGGCGTGGATACTGTTCATCGCTATGGCGCTGGAGTTCGGATTTCAGATTTCCGGGGTTGTATGACTGTGTGGGGGAAGAGAGTTAACAAGGTCAGGTCCTGAGTTGGAGGGTATATGCGGAGGTGGGAGTGGCAGAAACACAGGAACTCACGTTATGCACAACTCCATCACGGGGTCCAAACCTCTTCGCGAATTCGGTGGCGAAGAAGTAATTGGCAGCTTTAGTGATGCCGTATGAAGTCGCTTTGCCCTTGCTGTCATCGAGGTCCTCCTCTCCGCCTTCAGTCTTCTTCCACGCCACCCCCCCACTAGGCGACATCAGGTCGACAGCGAGACTGCCGGCCCAACTTACCCGCACCGTGCCCTTAGGTTCCGACTCTGCAGTGTGCCTGAGGATCGGAAGGAGAAGCTTCGTGAAAAGAAAGGGGCCGAGGATGTTGGTTTGAAATTGCAAATCCATTCCTTGGGCGCCCTGGGAACCATCGGCGGGGACCATCACGCCAGCGTTGTTGTCCAGCCAGTGCAGTTTATCCTCGCGTGCCATGAAGTCTTCCGCACTGGCCTTGATGGTGGTCAAGTCTGATAGATTGAGGTGCAAGTACTCCAGGCCACCCTGGGACTCGGGATGGAGTTCCTTAATGGACTTGATGGCAGCTAGAGCCTTGGATTCGGTGCGCGCGGCAATGTAGACTTTCGCATTGCGTGAGTAGAGGATGCTCGAGAGTTGATAGCCGATGCCTGTGTTGGCCCCCGTAATGAGGAAGACTTTGCCCGTTTGGTCAGGGAGGTTCTTCTCAGTGAGCGGCGGGGCTGGGATGAAAAAGGATTGACTCCAGAAGGCGCGTAGGCGGAACACCATGATGACAGTAGATAACTTTTGAGAGGACGGTTGTGAGGATTCGGCTACCGAGGAGGTACTTGTGCTTCAAGCTGTGGTGCGTTTCGGGTTTTCAGGGAGAGAACGAGGAGTGAAGAGAGAGAAGCGACATGCCAGAGTTTGACAGGGACGAGAGACATATGGTCAATTTATCTATTTTGACGTCAACAATGACTCGGGTTATTGCCCGAAACCGAAACCGAAGGACGCGTTTCATCGGCCGTGCACGTACCCCCGGCGAAAAACTTGACAAGATTTCTTTACCTGCTAGAATTCACCAGGCAGCAGCATTTCGTCAAACCCGACTGTGCGTGCAAGACCTCGCCCCCTTTCATCGGATCAGAAGCCAATTCATGTAGACGAGCGGCGGGGGCGGACTAGCGCGGACGAAATAGCGGACATGGGCCAATAAAGGCGGACTTGTCAGTGACCTGCAGTAGTGGCATGACTGGCGTTGCGCCGATTGAACGACCAAGTGAGACTGAAGCTTTAGGCCCGCTGTTCGGCCGAATGTTCTTTCGCGTGAGATGTGCTCTCCACGTATGGGCAGACTCTTGAAGTGGGTAAGCGGTAGATCTTTTTTTTACCTTATTTAGACGATTCATGCACGTTGCGGAGTTTAACTGGGGGTAAGAGTGAACATGCAGGTGTCCACGGGAGGTTCTCGAACGCCTGGAAGCCTGCCTCCACCAACTCTGTGTCGTGAAGATGTTAGCGATAACAAGCATATTGCTAAGATATCCCGCATTACTGAGCATATTGTGCCAGTGTTCTAATCTCATTTGGCGCTTCCCGGGGTTGTTGATCTCTCCTAACAGAAGATCATCTCAACATTTGAAGGGAAGTACAGGTTGTCTCGTACCCAACATTCCAGTTGGCACCTCATTTGGAGCACTCTTCGTGATTCTACGTTCGACATAATTCATTTGAGATAGCCAATCATCCGTGGGTCTGACCTTCTGGGCATTGTGTGACATGGTATTGAACACCAGAAAGTCATACCTACTGAGTAGTAGAACAAGGTTAAGTCCTGTAGTACTTAGTTAAGGTACTAAGTATTTTATCCAACCAAGAGAACAAGACTCGAGAAATCACCCTCTTGCTTCAAGCTTTGGGTCTGTGATTAACGCCCCACCATAGTTGCCATCCCAAGATACCAAGAGGAATGATTATGATAAAGACCCAGATGATGCTCGAGGTGATGACTAGACATATGGAAAATACCCAGAATGCGCGCCTCATCATTTCCAGGCCGCTGTCGGTCAGGCCCGGAAAACCTAGGTCTTCGGCAGTAACGGACATCACCACCTGCATGGCTGAAAGCACCAGTGACACTGAAGCAAATGCAAACACGAGTGGCGCCAGAATGTTGCGTAGATATGGAGTTATCGACCAATGCGGGAGATTGTAAAACCAGATAGTTGGTGCACTTCGAGGTCGAAACAGTCGAACAACCCAATGCAGCCGTGAGAGGCGCAGCTGCCCGTAGTGATAGCGGTTGGTTACGTTGTGGTCTTCTTGGTCGCGGAAATGTGTAATAAATCGTGACCATGCAATCCAATTCACGTGAGAAGGTATGAGATGATGTTGATGTGCTATGATGAAGTCGGATTCGTGCTGGATCAGATATGCGTAGCTCCGGAGCAGTCCCACGGCTGCACCACGCCCGGTCGGCACGGACAATGATTCAGGGAGTGAATTATCCTTCCCCGCGGTGACTGGAGACCCATGAGCCAAGTAGTGGAACCACACATGGTAGTTAAATAAAAAGGCAGGGACAGCTTTAATATATATCTTGTCGTCTTGCCACAGTAGATGTAGTTGAACGTCTTCGGTGAGTAACACTTTGCGTCCCTTGATGGCTTGTTGATGAAGAGGGTCGATGTTGAAATGAGATCGACGAGCCACGAGCCACAAATGCGGATATAGCTCCTCTAGAAGTGGAGTACAAAGTTCTTTTTGTATGAATTCCCGCACTGGAATTTGGTCTAGCGAGATATTGGGAGCGCCTGGTAAATAATTGACGGCTCTTGGTGCCTTGCTTTTACGAGGCTGGGGACTGGCTGGTGGAGGCAATGGAAGACAGAGCTGGGCCTTGTCGAGAGCCAAATCTTCTGGAAAAGGTACTTGGAGAGGATCCATACTATGAAAGATTCCCTAGATCCACGACCGTAAGATGTCAAGTGGAAATTCAAGAAGCACCGAGGACTCCGTACTCTCGACTTTAAAGAGTGAAGAGGTAGCTAGAAAATTCACGTTTACCTTGTGGCTGAGCCCAGCCTCTTAAGCCTCTTAAGCCACATGAGGCGCAACCGAGGCGCACAAGGAGTGCGCCTCGGTCATCAGGCTGCGACAGATTGCCTTTTGTACAATCATTACGATCATTGATGCGTTGGACAACCATAAGTTCAATAGGATTTCGCTACAGAATCATAGTCCACGCTCTGACCACGAGCATCCTGGACAACACCACACCCTCACCATCCACGGCCCGCCTACTTCCGCGAAGGCTATTTAGGCTCGGACTGAGCTCCGCACAACCCAGCGATGTCGTGGGTAACGGCGGCCGGGTGGAGCATTGTTTTGCTGGTGGTGACTTGTCTTCTTTACTACAAGTTGACACAGGGTATCCCATCGCGCCGACGCCCAGATCAAGCACCACAGTCGGAATTTGGGGTGGTAGCGGTCGATGGTGCCGATCGCGGGCTGGGAACGCAGCTCCGCAGCGACGGGGTCGAGTAAGTCGACATCCAGATCAGAGGAGGAATATCTTTTAGACTGACTATTTTCCCCTGCCAGTGTCATCTTCGTCCACGGCCTGGGCTCAAATCCGGACACTACCTGGGTAGCCCGACCTCCCCGCCGTGCCTCAGCACTGCCTCGAACCGACCGAGTCGAGGATGACCGGGTGTGCTGGGTGACGGACATCCTTGTTGATGATATCCCCTTGATTACACGACAAAAGACGCGACTGTTCTTTTACAATCATGATTCATACTGGCAACGTGAGGCTACTCGGACACGATTGTGGAATCTAGCGGGAAACATGCTGCATCACATCGGACAAAGTGTCCGGCGAAGCGAGAAGGTAGGTTGAAACCCTGCTCGACGCACTAGCTCGGTCCTTCAGCACGAACGACTAACACTCACTTCAATGTGGTAGGAACAAGCGCGGGATTTAGTCTTTGTGGCATACAGTTACGGAGGGCTTCTCGTGAAACAGGTATCTTATTTCCCTTCGTCGCTCGTGTCATGTCATTCCTTTCCCGTCTCACCGGCCTCACTGCCCGAAGTCTATGTGATGCTAACAAGATCAGGCTTTGGTTCGCGCAAAGAGCGACCCCACTCATCAAAATATCGCGAGTCGTACCAAGGGAATCATCTTCCTCGGGACACCTCATCGAGGGTCAGGTTTTACCCATCTCGGGTCGCTGATGGCCTGGATTTTGAGCCCTCTAGGATCTAACCGGTCGATTCTTCAGGAGATTGCGTACGACTCATTAAATCTCCAAGATCTCCATGAGCAATTTACGCACACGGTTGGATCTGGTCTGGACGTGATCAATTTCTTCGAAGAACGCCCGACTCGTCTGATTGATCTTGGGTGGATCAAATGGGCCAGGTTGGTAAGTGCCGCAGATAGTCGTCGGTCATGTGGTCGTCGATACTAAAACCGACAATAGTGCGTGGAGGAGCAGTCGGCCAAATACTTCGATTCCTCTCAACATGTGCATAACATCGGTCTGGCCGTGGATCACTCCGGGCTTAATAAGTTCGGATCGCGAACAGCCGAGTATACAATCATTCGAGACAAGTTAGTGAAGCTCCTCCCACCGTTACCTCGCGATGTCTACTCGGTGCCTCCTCATCGGATCGACACCTATACCTCCCGCGAAGGGCTCTCCCGACAAATCCACGATGAATTAGAATGTCACCTCACCGAGGCCGCTCTGCATGACGGCCAGGATACCGGAGACTTTCGAGGTGTCATCATTTGTGGGATGGGAGGAGTGGGCAAATCGCAGCTGGCACTCAACTATGCAGAAGAAAATCGGAGGCTCTATAATCCAATCTTTTGGATTGACGCCCATACACAGGAGACGGTGCGAATAAGCTACGAGCGTGGAGCCGCCGCCCTTGGTCTGACTTTTGAGAATCCTACGAACTCCAACGTAGCCTTGAAGGATATCCCCGTGGTCGCCGGGGTACTTCAATGGTTCTCCGACCGGGATGAGGGGGACCAAGAATGGCTAGTGGTGGTCGATAATGCAGACGACATGACATGGGGTGTGGAAAAGATCATCCCACGAGGCCGCCAAGGACGTGTCATTGTGACGAGTCAACATCGACAGTCTCCACGCTTCCTTGAAGGCGGCTGTAAAGTCGTTTCGGTGGGTGACATGTCCCGAGAGGAAGCGCAGATTCTTCTCAAGAAACATGTGCCGACGCTCGTGAGCGAGCCAACGTCGCTCGAAACGGAAACACTTCTTGAGCAAGTGGTGGATCGGTTGGGGTGTCTGGCGCTGGCGGTCGACCTGGCTGGGGCGTACTTGGGCGAGCAGCTGGAGTTTCACGAGGGGATCGAGGACCAGCAAGCGAGACAGGCAACGCTGAACACTCTCTTGAGACGATACTTAGCCGACTATGCGCAGCATCGAGACGAACTTCTACAATGGGCGCCGTTTTATCGACTGTCTTCCTACGAGAAGACAGTGTGGACAGTGTGGGACACCAGTTTGGCTGCAATCGAGAAGACGTCGTTGTCATGTCCAAAGAGTCATGCGCGCGAGATACTGACGTTCTTAGCCCACTTCAACTCCGGCTTCATGGAAGAAGAAATGTTTCGGCTAGCTAGTGATGGCTGGTCGAAAATGGTGAAAGGTCTCAATCTTCGTGATGAAGACGTGCCTGAATGGCTGAGACAGCTGGTAGCAACCAAAGATCAGCAGTGGGACGACTTTCACTTTCGGCAGGCAACACGGCCGCTGCTTCGATATGGACTGCTACAACGGCTGGAGGGCGATTGGCCGGGAACGACGATGCATAGTCTAGTACAGTGGCGCGCCGCTACCGAACAGAAGGAAACCAGTCTGACATGGAGTTTGTGGACGTGGTTCTTCATGGCAGCGGCGGTGAGTCAAACCATCCGCGAGGAGGGGACGCCCCGTTTTCGGCGACACGTTGTCGCGCATTTATTGCAGATGGGCAAGGTAACGGGTGACAGGGGCCTGGAAATACAGCTGAAAATACAGGAAATACATTGGCTATGGGACCAACTCCAACGGGTATACTCTGACGATAGTAGATGGAGCGAGGCAGAAGAGCTAGGCCTGCAGGTAATAGAGGCAAGAAAGAGAGTGCTCGGGGCGGAGCATCCCGATACGTTACTAGGTATAGGTAACCTAGCGTCGACCTACAGGGATCAAGGTCGATGGAGCGAGGCGGAAGAGCTAGAGATACAGGTAATGGAGGCAAGAAAGAGAGTACTCGGGGAGGAGCATCCCCATACGCTACATAGTGTAGCTAACTTAGCGTCGACTTACTCGAATCAAGGTCGATGGAGCGAGGCGGAAGAGCTAGGCCTACAGGTAATGGAGGTAAGAAAGAGAGTACTCGGGGCGGAGC